>CM065673.1:3599952-3834952 GCA_033220385.1 Triplophysa yarkandensis
CCCTGCAGATGAAGATCGAGGAGCTGCGACAACGTGACGCCCTTATCGATGAGCTAGAGCTGGAGCTGGACATGAAAGATGACCTCATCAGACAGCTACAGGCCGAGCTAGACCGTCACCGCACCGCCTCGGCCTCACACAACCCATCTGGGCCTAAAGAAAACACGGGTGAGACTTACAGACATAATGAGGTTAGACATAATGAGAAAATTCGTTTGTACTTTAAAAAATAGTGTTCATGAAACCTGGCATGTTTAAGATAGAGGTAGAACCGACCACCCAAAAAGGTGCCGTTTGAGCTTTTAACCAGAAAGCACAGCTCATCTTTTCTGAAGAGAATTTATGATTTTGTTCTATGGGTTCTATTGGCTCTATAGCAGGGTTGCCAGATGAGCCCCAGCGTACAAAACGACAGGCCATATCAGCCGAACCCACAGCGCTGGACCCACATCAACTCACCCACGTCACCTTAACCAACTACAGCAAGAGTGAAGAGTGAGTCCAATGCACACCAACCCAAAGTTTAAAAACACACTTCATGCATTATTATCCCACTGTCATCATGCAGATCTCGAAACTTGATCCAGAACGCTTTGCTGGAAAATGATTTCATGAAGCACTTAGAGGCTTGCCAGATCCTCACCATAATGGACTGCATGTATCCCACCATGCTGGCACAGGGATGTTGTGTCATCCAGGAGGGGGATGACGGATCTACTGTCTATGTACTGGAAGGTGAGAAGGATGTCGGTTCAGCTTTTTAAATGAAAGATAATACATTTGTTTTTTTATGTGTCTCCCAGGATTTATAAAAAACATTTGTCCAATGTTATTTTCTAATACTGATGCTTTAAGACTTCGGGGTTGTTTTGGCTTAACCTGTCTCCAATCCACACACAGGCAATCTGTTTCTGACAGTGGACTGTGTGTGGAGAGAGACAAGAACACTTCACATGACGTGTTTCTTTATGTCCTGTGTTTTTTTGCCCGCACATTGCAATGACATGTGGACTGCAAATAAAACATTTACATTTAGGCATTTAGCAAAAGCGTTTATCCAAAGCGACTTACAGATGAAGCGGTAAATAGCCGATACAACAATAGGTGTACATGTGCTACAACAATGTTACCAAGTTGCACAAAGCGATATTATAACCGGTAGGTAGAAGTTATTTTTTTTTAATAAGATAGAGCTAGTAGGTTAGAAGGTACTCCTAGTGGGTTAGGTGTAGCTGGAAAAGATGAGTTTTTAGGTGTTTTTTAAAGATAGAGACCGAGTCCGCCAAGCGTGAAGCAAGAGGCAGATCGGTCCACCATCGAACCGAAGCAGAGAATGAGAGAGCGATTTCGTACCCTTTTGAGATGGAACCACAAGTCGTTGCTCGTTTGCGGAGCGCAGAGATCTAGAGGGCCTATACCTTTGCATTAGTGAGTTAAGGTATCTGGGTGCTGGTGGTCCTGTAGGCGATGAGAAGAGATTTGAATTCAATGCTATGGGAAGCCAATGTAGTTTAATTAAGAGAGGTGTTAGATTGGTTCTTTTTGGTTCCTTGAACACCATTCTTGCCGCTGCATTCTGTATCACCTGCAGAGGTTTAGTTGTGCACATCGGGGGACAGAGACAAATTCTAAATAGAGAATTCAGGTCACTCTCTGCCTGTGTGACACAAAATGTCATATTATCAGTGGATTGCACGCTTCATGATAGGATGCTTATGCTAGTGCTGAGAATAGAATGTAACAAATACATAAGACATAGCAAAGACATGAAGACCTTTAAATCACTGTTTTGGCATATTAAACTGACTATCTTTCTGTAGAACACAAAAGAAGATATTTTGAAGAATGTTGGTTACCAGGACAGCACCCATTCACTCATATTGTATGAAGACCAAACCAAGAGAAGGTGTGCCAGTTACAATCATTCTTCAAAATATGTTCTGCAATAGTCATACAGGTTAGAAATGCAAGAGGCTTAATTCCAGAATTAGATTTTTGGAGGAACTATTATGTCATCCACATTCATCTGGGTTGTTTATTTTGTGTTTGTTTTTGTGTTCAGAGGGGTTGGTGGAGGTAACCAAAGGTGGACTCAAACTGTGCTCCATTGAGCCGGGAAAGGTGTTCGGCGAGCTCGCGATACTCTACAACTGCACACGCACAGCCACTGTCACAGGTCAGATTTTATAAAGAGAAATACAATATTTCAAAGTCACATTCTTAAATAACTACATTATTTAAACATTCAGAGTGCATTAAATGTATTCATTTTGTGTGTTTGGCACAGAAAAGTGTCATATTGTTAGAAACTTTAGCCCTGTTATTAATTTAATGCTATTTGCATGTTGTGAATCACAATGTGACATAATCTTTGTATTTAGGGGAAAGCTGCTGAACATAGTATTACAAAATGTACAAAAATTAATTAAAGTTACAATTGGCCTACTTTCCTTAAACAACGGAAGAGATGAGCAATAACAAAACAAAAAAAATATGAACTCATGAATACAAAGTTTAAACCTAAATCACATTTCTTCTCAGTCGGTTGTACTTTTGTACGATCTCCCATTGCTTCTGAGATTGAGTTCAGCTCTATAAATTACAGAGGGAAAGGATTTATTGAGATTTTTCCTTTCTTTTGGCCTTTATGACCCACTGGTTTAGCGTGATAGGTTGAGGTGAAATAAGCTGACCGTCGGTTTAATTTCAATAATGTCAATGCAATTAAATCCATCCTTTGCATGTCCCGGTTCATGTCTTTAGTTCTGTGAAACAATCTTACCTGAAAACTGAGACCAGAATTGTTTTAAGTAAATGTCTTAACAGGGGTGTTTGGTGTTTTGCTTACTGGATGTCCATCAAGCACTGCAAGCCGATTGGAAAAGCAATAAAATATTAGGTCAAATCCCATTATGGATGTAAAAAAATATACAAGACAATATTTCTCTGTGAGGTACTGACGGAAATACGGCCAACAGTCTTTGAAATTCAAGGTCAGTTTTTGAATCACTGAATAACTGACGTGTGAATGAAATAACTGCTTTATCTCGCAGCTTCAGTTTCATTTCATTCCAGTCTCTTCTAAAGTCTTTTTTTTGGTTGCTGTTTTTGTAATATTTATGAAGGTCAACCATTAGATGTCTTTGAATGGAAGACACAAAACTTTAATTTGAACATCTATTTTATGTCAGCAAGGAATGTCTAGAATTTAAACAACAAACATTTCGTGCATATTTCTTAATGCATCATACCGTGATGCTTTTGGATGTGTCGTTTTTTCAGTAAGTTTTCCATTTAAACAACTTTTCTAAGTTAAAAATTTATTTTGTAACTAAAATACACACAAGGACATGAGTGTATGTGATGTAACTTTCATCTTTCTACAAAGCAAAATCCACCCAAAATTGGAAACCTATAATAACTGAAGGACAGCTTATGAATACGGGCTTGTCCATTTCTACTTTCAAACCCAGTGCAATGTAACCTTTTAGAAACACTTCAAACACAGAGGTGTTGAGCAACACATTTGTTTGAAATGTATGCAGCGGTTTAATTTTGGACACTAGATGATGGTTCATAATTGACTTGATAGTGTTTTGTTTTGAACATTAACAGTATGTTAAAAGGTTGTGCTGCACATTGTTTGTTTGAATTTGTGAAGGCTGAAAGAACAACTACAGTGAGAAGGAAATAAAGAGTATTCAAACCTTTCAGTTGTGTAGAGAGGTATAGAGAACAGCGTTTGTCTGTTAATCTTTTAGATGAAATGTTCTGTCATTAAATCCAGTTTTTTATTTTTAAAGAAAGTATATGTAACCCAAGGACCTTTCCTGACCGCGGGGGTGACCACAAAATAAACAACTGATACTTAAACTGATCTCACAAACATAAATGTATTAATAGAAATACATTTTTGACCAAATTAATATAAATCAAATTACATTGTAAAGCAAAAAATTTATTCACTCTCCGAAAAGATCATATTAATGACCAGCCAACCCTGTAGGATCTACAATACACTTACAGCTTCTCGTCACAAAATACTTACACCCTCCACTTTCTATATATGTAAAACACCTCACTTAATAATAATCACACTCCAAACCAACCATTAATTTCACTGCAAACAGAACCCCCATGCATATGAATACTTAAGGTGTTTAAGGCATAAACAAACAAACAAACAAACAAACAAACAAAAAAATGCTCAGCTAGCCAGTCTAATTAACAACATTCATCCAATCAATTGGGCTGGAGGCAAACAGCGCACACATGTCGAGACCAGCTAGCTGAGAAAAATGTAAAGTAACAAAAACCGGAGGAACAGCGATCTACTGAACCTAATTCAAAAACAAAACACAATTAACAGTATTCAAAAGAAAAAGACAAAACTTCAATTTTATTTTACAACCATTAAAATAATTAAAAACGTTAATAAGTCCAGTATTAAAAAACCTCTGCAATTAACTTCAGGGCAGCAAGCAATCCTGAACTATTTTTCACAGGTATTCCAGATCAAGGAAGAATGAGCGTAACCATTGACAAACAAATCCACGATGTTTACCTCTACCTTGAAAACGTGAAACCCGTGTTTGATAAAAGTGGTCTTTGTTTGCAAAACAACCCACGTTTATTTAGCCAACCTGCTCACCCAGACCATATACAAAATTAAACTCACTCATGTTCGTGCAGAGCCAAACAAGGCCGTGCCACCCGACAGCACATGTCCACACAACAGATAGGACCCGGTCTGCAGGCCTGCTTTCAGATGCCTTGTTAAAAGATGTTAACTACCTGCATAGCCACACCCCTCATTAGTAGCCACGACCCGACTACATATACATTGCAGCAAAGTTATTCTTTATTTGTAGATAGTTTTGTATTGAGCAAGTTCACTGCAAAAATGTTTGTCTGCCCTAAAATAAGAACAATATACCTCACATATACGTCATCTGTTGGTTTCTAATAATGTTCCTCTCCATGTCAAGGTAAGACATGCCCCTTACAGCTGATTGGCTGCATGGTTGTTTTTGGACTCAGGTCATACTCAGTTTTCAAAGAGAATTCGTAGAATTTTATAGAATTGTGTTTCTCTGACAGTTAGTCTCTTCTTCTTGGCTCATCTATGTCTTATACAATTCAAGATTAACAGTTGAAATTACAATCTGAAAGTAGATTGTTCAACTACAAACTAATGACATTATTTCTTCGGCAGAATACAAAAAGCAAAGTTGTTGTAATCTTCACATTGTTTGGTATCTGTGCCTGTCATGTCATTTGAGATGTGATGTTGTTGCACAATATCAGTATGGAATCATAAGGGCTGCGGAATTAATCCCAATCAATTTTCAATTTCATCTTCCAACAATTATCTGAACAAAATAACCAAGTTGAAGCATTATTGTGCGGCATTCGTTTTATTTATTCTTTTTAATATTATAAATTTTTTATTTGAATCTATATGTCAGAGTTTGATTTATTTTTTACATTTATTTGTTATTGGAGTCAATTTTAAGTTGCTAATTTATTTATTTATATAATTTTATACAATTAATAATTGATATAATTTACTTTATTATAAACCCATTTTCCAAAGTCAATCCGTAATCGTGTTAAACAATCATGATCTTAACATTCAGCAGAATAATTGTGATTTCATTTTTGACATATTCACCTTTTCCTCCTTTGTTTCCTCAGCACTGACTGATATCAAACTATGGGCCATAGACCGCCAGGGTTTTCAAACCATCATGATGAGAACGGGTCTTCTCAAGCATTCAAACTACATGGAATTTTTAAGAATGTAAACCCACATTAAACCAAATCAATGTGTAATACATACAAGAAATACTAGTGATACTATAAATAGAATTATGTTTTTAGTGTGCCTTCCTTCAAGACCCTTACTGAAGACGTGCTGAGCAAAGTGGCCGATGTTCTGGAAGAGGTATGATATACTGGACACACTCTTAAGCTCTGTTGTTGTAAACTCGGCAGTGAATCATCTCATTTCTCCTGTAGACACACTACGGTGATGGAGATTACATCATCCGACAAGGAGCCACCGGAGACACATTCTTCATCATCAGTGATGGTCAGGTGAGACCACATGTTTTTGCCGCCTTGCCTCTTGATGTACCACTCAGATGAAAATGATGTAATTCTGAAAACAGGTGAAGGTCACCCAGCAGAATTCAGCCAATGAGGAGCCAGTGTTTCTGTCCACACTCTCTAGAGGCGATTGGTTTGGAGAGCAAGCTCTTAAAGGGTCAGTTGGGAACCTGATGGTTCACTTTTTGAGTTTAGTTAATAAGCATATGTGAAGCATTAAACAAGTATATTATATTTTTTTTATAATTTCCTTTTAAGGGAAGATGTGCGTACAGCAAATGTAACTGCCGTTGGTGATGTGACGTGTCTGGTTGTGGACCGGGAGTAAGAATCACAACTGATTACAATCACAAAACAAAAACAAAACAACTTCTAAAGATAATCATATCAAAAAGCTTGTAACGAAACAGATCTTGGGCCCTGTTGACTACCATAGTAATAAAAAGAAATATAGTTATCAAAATTACCCAAAATGTCTTGTCTTGCATTCTTCAAAATATCTCATTTTGTGTTCAAAAAGTATTTTTGAACATGAGTTTTCAAAATTACCCCAAAACTTTAATGCTTCAAAACATCAAATTTTGTTTTCAAAAAGTATTTTCCTATTCTGGTAGCCAGTGGGGTCCAATAATTGTTTGGTTTCAAGGATTCTTCCAAATATCTCTTCTGCGTTTATCCCACAGGTCTTTCAAACAGCTTATCGGAGGTCTCGATGACATGAGCAATAAATTGCATGAAAGCGAGGAGGAGAAGGCCAAGTAAGCACACCAGGATCACAATCGTTAATGAGTCATGAGAATTATTCTAGATCATTAAATTATAAGACGTTTCTCAAAGGTTGGAAGCAGAGGCTGCATTCTTCTCCAGCTTGTCTCTCAGCAACTTCCACGTCATTTGCACGCTGGGGGTTGGAGGATTCAGTCGTGTGGAGCTGGTAAAAAACCCAGCCATTCTAACTTGCGTCATGATGTAGATTTGCGTATGAAGCGTGTGTTCTTGCTCTCCATACAGGTGCAGCTAAAGAATGACCACAGTCGCTCCTTTGCCATGAAAGTCCTGAAAAAGCGTCACATCCTGGACACCAGTCAACAAGGACACATTCTGTCTGAGAGACGTATCATGATGGAAGCTCACAGTCCCTTTACTGTCAGGTCAGAACAAACAACTGAAAGCAATACCATTAAAAATATTCTGTAAGCTTTTTCCACCCTTGCGTCATTTCAAACCTGCCTGACCCATTTCTGCAGAACACCGAAGAAGGTATTTTAAAAAATGTTTAGTTTTGTGCACCAACAATGGAGATTACTGAGGTTCAGTGTTGTTAGGTTTCCAACATTCTTCAAAATATCATGTGTTACGCAGAAGAAAGGCAAGTTTCGAGAAATTTTCATTCATGGGGTTAAAACAACATATATGGTATTATTAATTATTACTTTTTTTAATTGAATGTTAAGCCAACCTGCATTTATTCAGTTACATCATTTACACTTTGTCATGTACATTTTGTATTATATTTTTTGACATTTTAATAAAAAATATCCCAATTAGACATCATTAGACAACTTAATACAATGTGAGGCCCAGTGTATTGTGATTGTGATTGTGATTTTTCTTAAACTTGAAGGTATATTTCACCCAAAGTGGAAAATTCTTTCATTAATTACTCACTCCCTAGATGTTCCAATCCTCTATGAATTCATTTGTTTGGTTAAATGCAGAGAAAGATATTTGGAGAAATGCTCAACCCCATTGACTGCCATAGTACAAAACAAATCACAATGGTAGTTAAAACACTTTTAAACTTTTTACTGTCCAACATTCTTAAAAAAAGTTTTTGTTTGAAAAAAATACAATGTAATCTTTTACTATTACTGTAGTCAATTGGCTTGTAAAATTTTGTTTACAAGCATTTCTCCAAATATATTTCTTCCGTGTTAATCAGAACAAAGTAATGTAACCAGATTTGAAACAAATCACAGGTGAGTAAATGTTCACAGATATTTTCACTTTTATAACAAAATCCCAATGCTTTATGCAAGATTGTACCGGACCTTCAGGGATTCCAAGTACCTGTATATGTTACTGGAGGTGTGTTTGGGTGGAGAGCTGTGGACTCTGCTCAGGGACAGGTATCAGAAAGCTATTATAAAATTATATTCCTCGTTATTTTATATTGTCAACTTTTTTGGACGTGCAGTTGGTGTTTATTTTAGGGGTTCATTTGATGACAGCACAACACGGTTTTACACTGGATGTGTGGTCGAAGCTCTTGCTTTTCTACACTGCCGTGGTATCATCTACAGAGACCTGAAGCCTGAGAACATCATACTGGATCATCATGGATATGCCAAGCTGGTACCCCCAATACTACACTCTTCCTGGTTTATAGGGTGGTTAAAGTTTTACAACAGAATTTTAACATGAGAAAAGAACAAAGTCATATTAGCTGATGTTGTCTAGGTGGATTTTGGCTTTGCAAAGAAATTGGGCTTGGGGAAGAAGGCATGGACGTTTTGTGGGACTCCGGAGTATGTGGCGCCTGAGATCATCTTAAATAAAGGACACGATGCCTCTGCAGATTGCTGGTCTCTTGGAATTCTCATTTTTGAGCTGCTGAGTGGAAGGTTTGTTGTTTAACAAACCAACAAAAATGAAAGGTCTCTCCCTTAAATTAAAACCATATCATTTACAAATTCTCTCACCCACAGGTGGATTTAGGTATGGGTGACATGGGCATTTAGGTGGTTGGTAAAAGGTGGCCGGAAAATTTTTGATTTGTTTCTTCCCCTTACTGACCACTGCTGTTGTCATTTCAAACCTATAACATTTTCTTTCCTCCAGAAAACAGAAGATTATATTTTGAAGAAAGGAGGTATATGAAAAGCATTGTCACACATTGCCTAGTATTGTATTGGCCCAAAACCAGCAAGCATAAAGGTGCAAGTTTGCAACAGTTTGAAATGGCAATTTTAATTTTGGGGTAAACTATAACTTTAAACTTTTAATATAGTTAAAAGAACAGTTCAAGTTTTAGGTATGCACATATGCTTTAGGTTATAGACTGTTTATCCTTTTTTATTTAAGTCCTCCTCAGTTGTTTTATAAGTTTTTGACATCTTATCTCATTGACAAGAACAGATTTCTGTCTTAAAGCGGAGGTCCCTCTGATTCTTAACAACTACACAATGCTTCTTTTTACATCATTAACACATTTTTGCTTTGTCACTTCAAGCCCACCTTTCTCAGGCTCAGACCCAATGATGACATATAACATTATTCTGCGAGGAATCGATATGGTGGAATTTCCCAAGAAAATCACCAAGAGTGCGGCGAACTTGATCAAGAGAGTTTGCAGGTAGAATCTCAAGGCACAACGAGTCTTTCTCTGGTTTCTGAAGCTGCTGTGAAAAATGTTTTGAAACACAACCATGTCGTTTTACCCATGTATGTACATGTGTGTTGCAGAGACAATCCATCTGAGAGACTTGGTAACCAAAAGAATGGCATTAAAGACCTCCAGAAGCACAAGTATGTCAATCTATGGGCATATGTGGTCAATTTATTAATCATACAAGGTTAAAATGAGGGAATTCATATGAGATGGTTTTGAACTGCAGGTGGTTTGAAGGCTTTAACTGGGATGGTCTTCGTGAAGGCACTCTAACGCCTCCCATAATACCGACTGTAAGGGTCAAACTTTTCCATTCAAGTCAAGTTTAATTTTCTTCACATCGTTGCTCAAGAATGTCACTCTCCAAATAAGAAATAACTAAAAACCTTTGCCTCTGAGTAACTAGTTTGAGAAAGTAATTTATTTTACATGCTGCAGGTGGACGGCCCTTTGGACACAAGCAATTTCGACTGTTTCCCTGACGATACAGACGAACCGCCGCCTGATGAAGAATCCGGCTGGGATATTGAGTTCTGATTGATTTACTGAAGGTAGAATATATTGTAGCCTTTCTGATTAGATGCCTGCCTCAGACTAAGCTCTTATATTTATATAATTCATTTCAACAAATGCAGTCTTGACGGAAACAACAGTACATTTCTTTCTTACGAATGTTTGCCTAGTTTTTATAGTGACTAGAATAATAATTTTTACTATAGTATTGGACATAATCAGATATTTTGGAGTATTTTATGTGATTGAAGCTGTATTTTTTCTTATGTTTGTAAGAATTTCTTAAAGAAAAAGATTATAAGAATATGACGTTTTAATATGCAAATATGCGTTTAATCTTTATGTATAGAAAAAATGACATATGCTGTTGTGAGGGTATCTTGTCTCGTTCAAGCAAATTAAAGGAATAATGACAAAAAACTTCTGAAACATGCAGTCCAAGCTCAAAACGTGTGACACTATGTAAATGATAAAGTTAAGTAATTCCAACAATTCTTTTGTTTTAGTGCCACTGTACTCTCGAAACAATTCACACAAAAAAGGTATTCATTTAAAATTTAAAAAAAATTAAGTTAATATACCGTTTACAATTATAAAATTAAGAAAATCTCATTTACTCAAATATTTCTATTAGAATTGACCAAAATATTGGTTTATATTTCGTGTGTGTGTGTGTGTGTGTGTGTGTGTGTGTGTGTGTGTGTGTGTGTGTGTTAATGAAATCCTTTTTTTTCATTACATAACCTTGAAAAATCTTTGTAAATATAAGAGAAGTTAACGTTTTGATTTTTTATTAATTTAAAAATATTTTTTATATTAATATAACTCTCTTAACTTTTGTGATATTTCCTAAGCCACATTAATATATGTAATTAATTAATAAAAATAATTAAATTAAAATGTATTGGACCCTATAGTGCCTAATTACTATCATCATTCCTGTGATCGTCACAGAGGCGAAATGTACTTTTTGGGAATGAAGAGGTGGTTGTGACGCAACAATAAATTCCTTTTTTCAATAAATTATTTTTTCAGACTCTGCCCATTCAAGTTTAGATTTCTCACATGAAAGTGAGGAATCGATTCAGGGAATCAAAGAAACAAACATATAAACATTTAGCCATTAATTCATCTGTGTAGCTCACAAGCTCTTTCAGCAACAATGCAATGTTCCTGGCTCAAAACGTCTAGGTTACTATTGTAACCCCGGTTCCCTGATGGAGGGAACGAGACGTTGTGTCGAAGAACGACAGTATGGGGTTCGCTCTTGAGAACCAATCGACTCTGACTTTGTTTAAAAGGCCAATGAAATTTGGCGAATGAAATTTGCATGCCATGCCCCGCCCCGGACATCCGGGTATAAAAGGGGAGACGGCGTGCTCATTCATTACCTTTTGTGCTGAGGAACGTAAGGATGACTCACGATCGCTGCAGCGAGCAGCACAGCGACGTGGCACGAAAGGACACAACGTCTCGTTCCCTCCATCAGGGAACCGGGGTTACAATAGTAACCTAGACGTTCCCTTTCTGTCGGTCTCTCGACGTTGTGTCGAAGAACGACAGTATGGGGTTCCTATGTAACACGCCACGTCGCTGTGCTGCGTCACGATCTCTAGCGGAGCGACCCTGACAGGCTCGAGCGGGTCCAACGGTCTGTGCTTCTACGCGAGAGCGTAACCTTCCAGTGGGGAAATGGTAACACGTCCCAGAGCTTTTTGACAAAAAGGTGAGAGGTAACTTACCACCGGTCTCCACGGGCGACGGCCTTCCTATCTCTACAGCGAGATAGCCGCCCGACCGTGAACTGCACTGGGAAACGCGGCCCCTTCAAGGAGGGAGTGCGTTACGGAGGCCACATCCTACCGTAGGGAGGTTAACATGTGGAGATGTACCAATGGTCTCACCTGATAAGGGCAGAACTCATGGAAAAATTAGTGTGCATTGCTACCTGTATTTTGGGAGCACCACGTGAGGGAGATCACACATTCACCTAATGGGGAATTCTGGTGAAGGAATTACATCGTACGGGGCCACCCCTGAGGGGGGGAGCCACTACGTACGGAGCACTGGCTGAAGAAAGGGGCTCACCTGAAAAGGGGCAGCTCACTCCGATGTTCAGCCTGGTTACAAGGTCCGCTCCGCCCGGCCTGTTACCATGGAGGTGCTGAGTGATGGAATTAGGTTACCTATACTCGCCTGTAGGGGAAGTAGAGAGGTAGATTAGAGCACTGAACTCACCTGAAAAGGGAAGAAGGCTCTTTCGCAGGCGTACGCCCGGCCAGTGGCTAGTTCTACCTGCGTAAAACCCGAGCTGATACTGGTTCCACCCTGAGGTTATAAAACCTTGCAAAGGTGTTGGACGTAGCCCAACCCGCAGCTGTGCAGATGTCTGCCAGAGAGGCGCCCTGAGCCAAAGCCCACGAGGAGGCTACACCCCTAGTAGAGTGAGCCCTCACTGCGAGCGGGCAAGGCAGGTTCTGGCATCGGTAAGCCATGGAATGGCATCCATGATCCAGTGCCAATCTCTGTTTGGAGACAGCTCTCCCTCTTTGCTGACCTCCATAACAGACAAAAAGCTGCTCAGAGCTCCTGAAGCTCTGCGTGCGTTCCAGGTAGAAGCGTAACGCTCGTACCGGACACAGCACTGAAGGAGTTGGGTCTTCCTCCCCTGTGGGGAGCGCCTGCAGGTTCACTACCTGATCCTGAAGGGGGGTGGTAGGAACTTTGGGCACGTAGCCGGGTCGGGGTCTCAGGATAACGTGAGAGTTATTCGGCCCGAACTGTAGGCACTCGTTGGACGTGGAGAATGCTTGTAGGTCCCCTACCCTCTTGATAGAAGCGAGCGCTACTAGGAGTGCTGTCTTCCTCGTGAGACGAGGAAGGTCAGACTCTACTAGGGGCTCGACAGGGGTCTCGGAAAGGCCCGTTAGGACCACGTCGAGATCCCAAGAGGGTATAGGGCGTGGATGCGGGGGATTAACCCGCCTCGTGCCCCTGAGGAACTTGGTGACCAGGCTATGCTATCCGAGATACTTACCTTCCACCAGCTCATGGTGTGCGGCAGCACTGCACTGATCACACATACTCCGGGCTCTTCACTGTGTGAGGAGCACCAGGACGAGAAGATGCGCCACTTTGCAGCGTATAAACGCCTCGTGGTTGGTGCCCTCGCCTGAACAATTGTGTCCGCCACCGCCGGAGGTAATTCGTTCAGGATCTCCTCGTCCCGTCCAGGGACCAGACATGGAGGTTCCAGAGGTCTGGTCGTGGGTGCCATACCGTACCCTTCCCCTGGGACAGAAGGTCCTTCCGCAGGGGAATGGGCCAGGGGGGAGCTATCGCTAGAGGTATTAGCTCTGCGAACCAAGCCTGGTTGGGCCAGTATGGCGCAATTAACAGGACCTGGTGTTCCTCGACCCTGACCTTGCACAGGACCTGTGCAAGAAGGCTCACTGGGGGGAAGGCGTACTTCCACTTGTCCCGGGGCCAGCTGTGCGCTAGGGCATCCGTGCCGAGGGAACCCTCGGTCAAGGAGTACCACAGGGGGCAATGGGTGTTGTCTGGTGAGGCAAACAGGTCCACCTGTGCCTGACCAAACATTTCCCATATCAGCCGGATCGTCCCAGGATGGAGTCGCCATTCTCCTCGAGGCGGCGTCTGACGAGAGAGCGCGTCGGCTGTCTGATTCAGGTAGCCTGGGAGAAATACGGCTCGCAGAGATCTTATTTTCTGCTGACTCCAGAGGAGGAGGCGTCGGGCAAGTTGTGACAAGCGGCGCGAGCGCATCCCGCCTTGGCGGTTGATGTACGCTATCGCGGCCCTGCTGTCGGAGCGGATCAGCACATGCTTGCCTCTCACTAGAGGTAGAAACCTCCTGAGGGCGAGCATGACCGCTAACAACTCCAGGCAGTTGATATGCCAGTACAGTCGGGGACCCGTCCATCAACCCGAAGCTGTATGCCCGTTGCACACTGCTCCCCAGCCCAACAGGGAGGCGTCCGTTGTCACCACAACGCGCCTCGAAACCTGTCCGAGGGGTACTCCCGCTCGTAAAAAGGTCCCGGAGGACCATGGGGCCAGGGTGCTCCGACACTGAGGCGTGATGGCAATCCGCCTGGTGCCTGTGCGCCACGCGCTCCTCGGAACCCGACTCTGAAGCCAATGCTGAAGTGGTCGCATGTGCATCAACCCGAGTGAGATAACCCCAGTCGTGGATGCCATATGCCCCAGGAGCCTCTGAAAATATTTCAGGGAGACCACTGGACGCCTGAGCTTGCTCAGGCTTCGCAGCAAGGCTTGGGCACGCTCTTCCGTGAGTCGTGCCAACATGGTGACAGAGTCTAGTTCCATACCGAGATAAGAGATGCTCTGCACTGGGGCGAGCTTGCTCTTCTCCCGGTTGACCTGTAAACCCAATCGGTTTAGGTGCTGAAGCACCATGTCCCTGTGTGTACATACCAGATCTCGCGAGTGAGCCAAGATAAGTCAGTCGTCGAGATAGTTTAGTACACGCACGCCCTGCTCTCTGAGGGGGGATAGTGCGGCTTCCGCGACTTTCGTGAAGACGCGGGGAGATAGGGACAGCCCGAAGGGCAGGACTTTGTACTGGTACGCCCGACCTTCGAAGGCGAACCGTAGGAACGGTCTGTGCCGAGGAAGTATCGAGACGTGAAAGTACGCGTCCTTCAGGTCGATCGCCACGAACCAATCCTCGTGTCTGACAGACTCGAGGATGCGCTTCTGTGTTAGCATTCTGAACGGAAGTCTGTATAGACACCTGTTCAGTGAACGCAGGTCCAGAATTGGGCGCAGCCCTCCACCTCTCTTGGGAACAATGAAGTACGGGCTGTAGAAGCCCGATAACATCTCGGCCATGGGAACGGGTTCGATCGCTTCTTTTGCCAAAAGAGTCGCCACCTCTGCCCGAAGAACGGCGGAATCCTTCCCTCGTACCGAGGTCTGAAGGATTCCCCGAAATTTGGGAGGGTGTCTGGCGAACTGGATCGCATAGCCGAGACGGATCGTTCGGTCTAGCCACCGCCCCGGTCTGCCTAGCATGGACCATGCGTGCAGTCGTTGGGCCAGCGGGACCAGAGGAACGATCTCCTTCACCATCTCCATGGAGGGGGGTTCTGTGGCTCTCAGGACAGCCGCTCTGCCTGGGGACGGATCCCCTAGGGGCTTGCTGTCCCGAGTACTTACCTGCCTGTGGGATTCGCAGTGTAGCACACCGTCTATTTGAGAGAGTGTCTGACTGCAATTCCGCCGATGTGACGCAACGTCTAGTCGTGACGCACTGTTGGGTCGGGTTGACGCAACGTCGGGTCGGATTAACGAAACGTCTTGCAACCGTACACCGTCGCTCGGAGAGTGATACTGGTTGAGTTTTAAGACCAGAGGAGGAAACAGCCATTTTTGAGAGGAAGTGGGCGCCAGGCCCTGAAACGGGCCCGGCACGAGTTGGGACGTGGCAGGACCGTCCCGCACCGGCCACTTTGGAGATCGAATGTCCTGGGCCGGGCATGGTGGTGTCTCCTCCGCTGGTTGCCTCCCGTCAGGTCCGCTTCCCGCGCTTCCTGCGGGGTGGTTGCTGACTGGGAGGAGTCGCTCTCCTCCGGGTCGCCGATCTCCGGGTCGCCGCCTCAGGGGGAGATACAACCGGAGTGGTCGGTTGGGAGGGGCGAGGCCGTTTGGGAGCAGACAATGCACGGAGCCTAGACGGCACGGGGGCGGCCTGGCTGCGGCGAGGGAGGATATGCTTGATAGCCTCCGTCTGCTTCTGCACGGCGAAAAACTGCTGAGAGAAGCTCTCCACCGTGTCTCCAAACAACCCACCCTGCGCAATGGGGGCATCGAGAAAGCGGGCTTTCTCGGCCTCACGCATTTGCGCAAGGTTCAGCCAGAGATGTCTCTCTTGGACCACCAAAGTGGACATCGTCCGACCCAGGGCACGCGCCGTAACCTTAGTGGCCCGAAGGGCCAGGTCAGTCGCAGTGCGCAGCTCCTGCAGAACTGCGGGGTCAGAACTTCCCTCGTCTAGCTCCTTAAGAGCCCTGGCCTGGTGGACCTGCAGGATGGCCATGGCATGGAGCGAGGAAGCAGCCTGTCCAGTGGCCGCGTAAGCTCTCGACCCGAGGGTCGAAGAGATCTTACACGCCTTGGATGGAGTTTCGGCTGACCCCTCCAGGTAGAAGCGGTCTGAGGGCACAAGTGCACCGCAACAACCCGCTCCACCTGGGGTATGTCAACGCAACCCCTTGCTGCCCCCCCATCGAGGGAAGTGAGGGTGGAAGAGCCCGTCTGCCGTGTACGCGTCGAGAACCGCGCATTCCACGACTTCGTGATCTCTTCGTGCACTTCCGGCAAGAATGGCACCGGGATCGGGCGTGGCTTTGAACCCCGCTCGGATCCCAGGTACCATGCGTCCAGCCGTGAACGTTGGGGTGACGGCGGGGCCGTACACTGAAGCCCAATGCTCGCGGCGGCCCGGGAAAGCATGGCCGCCATCTCAGGATCCGGATCATCTCGGGACTTACCTGCCAGAGGCGGAAGCTCCAGGATGTCCTCCGAATCCGAGGCTAGCAGGTCACCCTCCGATGCTGCGACAGACAGCTCGTCCTCATCCTGGGAGGAAGCGAGAGACAGCGTACCGTCTCTCGCTGATGGGGTAGACGAGCGTGCCGAGGTATGGATGCTCCGCGAGCCACAGGCTGACGGGGTGACATCCATAGAGCCCTCGTAATCACGGACGCCGCTCCTCGAGACCGCCGACCGTGCCGTAGCCGCAGCCAACGATCCGCAAGGAGCTGACGAAATGGTGGCTCGCTCTCCAAGGAAAGAAGCCACCCGTAACCGCAACGTCTTGATCGACATCTGCTCGCAATGCGGGCAGGTCGGTCCCATAAATGCCGCCTCAGCGTGCTGGAGACCCAAACACACGAGGCAGGCATCATGGGTGTCCCCATCTAGGACAAGCTTGCCGCAACCAAGGGAACAGCTATGCGCCATGAGGCAACATGCTGTTAGAATTTTGCTCTTTTAAGAAAGAGAAGACACTCTCTGTCTTCTGCTGGACGCTCAGGGGAGTCGAAGATGGACAGTCCGCTGCAAACCGCGTCGTGACACCAGCAGGAAGATGATCGCCAGAAGTCGATTCTTGCTTCAGACTCGAAGTCATCCGCCAGGTTCCGAAGAACAAAAGGTAATGAATGAGCACGCCGTCTCCCCTTTTATACCCGGATGTCCGGGGCGGGGCATGGCATGCAAATTTCATTCGCCAAATTTCATTGGCCTTTTAAACAAAGTCAGAGTCGATTGGTTCTCAAGAGCGAACCCCATACTGTCGTTCTTCGACACAACGTCGAGAGACCGACAGAAAGGGAAGCAAAGTTTTCTTTAGAAACAGATCTACTCAGATTGTGGTCTCTTTGGCTCTACATTGAGACAAAACAGTATTAGATCAGAGGTTCTAAACTGGTTAGTCTAAACTAAAATACTTAATTTAATAATGCAAGATAACATGACTTAAGCCGTTTTATAAAAACAAACTGGAATGTGTATACTTTATACAAATGCATGTAATTTGTCATTCAATTTAATTCAGTAAACAAAACTATCTACTGTAAATTTTATAATATTTAAGCACTTACATATTTGGATGATTTTGCACTAAACTTAAGTTATTTTGATTCTTAAGTAAATGCATTAAGATATTTGTCCAGGAAAATAAGACTAAAATTGGGGGGAAGTAATTGTAAAAATGTACATACATTTTTATTAAAGATGCGACGCTATCATTTTTTTAAAGACTGAGTACATGTGCCAATTTTTTGAGGTACTCTCTGATACCGATGCCTTTACCTATTTTTGTAAGGATGCAATTTACCAAGCACCACACACTGAAACTACTAAAAATATAGAATTATTTTTTATCAAAAACAACAATCATTTGATGTGCTTGTCACACACCTTCAAAGCACATTTCAGTCAGTTCTGTCCCATAAGGTTTCAAGTTCAAGTACATGAGCTTGGTATCGGCCCCCTACCGTTACTTGCGCATCCCTAATTTTTTGCATTTGTGAGTCACTTTATCAAGAGTGACCTGTTGACCTTCACAAAAAGAGCAATATAAATAAACATTAAAATCCAAACCAGTTGAAAACCACTTCCATGAGTATTACACAC
The DNA here is from genome assembly GCA_033220385.1 of Triplophysa yarkandensis. Lineage (NCBI taxonomy): Eukaryota > Metazoa > Chordata > Actinopteri > Cypriniformes > Nemacheilidae > Triplophysa > Triplophysa yarkandensis. The sequence goes on from CM065673.1 coordinate 3,618,152, forward strand.
AGAACTTCTAAAGATGAGATGAGATTTAAGCAGTACTTGAGTTCAGGGAGATTCGACGTATAAACACAAGTCCATACATGAAGTCATATCAAAATCTAGGCTCATTTGGTACTTACGTTTTAATCATGCCCTTTCACATCCTGGACATACAGCACCAAGAACATCAAAGCTGCATTCATAACATGTTCTGATCTTAAACCAGCACACATGATCCAATGGATCTGCTCATCCTCATATCTTCAGATTATGGCCGAGGAGCCTGAGGAAGTGGATGCTGCAGAAGAGGATGAGGGGTTAGATGGAGATGGAGGAAGACTCCAAAGGACCCATTTCCGTTTGCCCTGTCTCTTCTGAGAAAGGAAGTCCTCCTTTTCCCTTTCCTTTCGTGCTCTTTGGTAATAGTCATCCTCTTTGAGGTACCAAACCGGAGGCCAGCGATGCTTTTCGAAATATTCCAGGTTTTCTGACAATAGAAATGAATCATGAATGGTAAAGTCCTGTTTCAATAAATATAGACAAATGTTGATGGAATACCTGCAGATTTTGTCCTCATGTCTCTGGGGAATTTACGGCACACGTTGTTGTAGTTGGTACAGATGTGGTGAAGGCACCAGTCGGTGAGCTGGTAGGCACAGTGAAACTAAAACCACATTAAAGGAATTTATTCCGTTTCTATGACTATTTAAAAGACAAATGGTGTCAGGTTTGGGAGAACCATTCTTTTACATTTTTGATGTATTAAGTCTATTTTATAAATAGTCTACAGCAGTCTGTTCAAATAATAAAAGATAATGATAATTCTGTTGTAAAAATGATTATTCACCTCTAGAATAAAAGTTTTTTACATAATATATTTCTGTGTTCTGTGCGTATTAACTTCTTACTTCAAAACATATAAGCATAAAAGTAAGAAGTTAATACACACAGAACACAGAAATATATTATGAAGAAAGTATTTAGATGCATGGTTTTTATTTAAATCATTTAAAATGATATATAAACCTTACTGAAACATATTCATATTCATATTCAAATATATTCATTTATGTGTTTATACAAAATGAATATGCACAATAAACAGTGCAACTGCAAAAGTGTGCAACTTTCAACATGATCCCAGGGCAGGGATAGGATTTAAACATGTGTGTTAACTTTTTTTAATAAAAAAAACCCCAGATAGTTGGGCCTTGTTAGCTAAAAAAAATTAATCCATAAAAAAGTTTTGCTACAATTTAATTTCCATAAATAAATCTAAATATGATTTTTATAATACTAAACTAGGACTGCTCAAGTATTCAAAAAATTTGTGTTTTTGAATCATAAACTCAAACTCAAAGAATATTGTACTTAAAATGTACTTGTATGTTTCTACTTGTTTCTACATAGAGGTTTAATTAATCAGAAAAGAAAATCCTGTCTTGAAAACTAAAATGTACTGTGAAGTCGTCATATGATTGATAAAGTTTTACCTGAGCCATCTCCAGATATACCAGCACATCTCCATCTATGTCTGTACCTTCGGTAGCCGCCTCCTTCAGGACAGATACAGTATGGAGCTCTGTCAAATAAGACAGACAACGTTTAATAAACGGCAACACAAAGAAATAAAGGTTACATACTCCTTGTTTAATAAGAATATTAAGACCTGTTAGGGCGACCAGGTGAGGCAGACAAAGGCGATTGGCTAGAATAATGAGCTCCATGGTGTCCAGGTCAGGTCTGGAACAGAAGCATCCCGCGTAGAGATATTCCAGCACAGCCTGCATACTACTGCGAGTTGTGTTTGGAAACAACACCTGTGGAGGTTTGTGAATGATTTGGTTTTTACTATACTACCGAAACAGACTTTTTTTGGTCACAATTGTACTATTCTGTGCTTTTATATAAACATTTATGTAACACACAATAAAGTGTAACACACAATAAAAAATGTTGGCCTCCCAACTTAATTAAAATTTGATTCATATAATGACAAATAAAATATAGCCAGTAGAGAACATATATGAATTTTCCCTCCATATTTCCACAAAAATATAAGAAAAAAATGTACAGTACAACTCTTGGAAAGTTGTGCTCACACAAAAAAATAGGGCTGCTCGATTGAAAAAAAAAACTAACAATCACGATTATTGTGATCAATGATGTGATTACAATGAACTTGATTGAACATTGAATTGAAGATGACTTTTTAAATAAAACACTTATTCATTACCATACGATTTTATTAATAATATTTAAAATAATAAAAATAATATTCAACCTAATTTCAATGTAAAAAATAAATAAAACAAGATATGAATACATAGATTCAAAAAAATTACATACAATAAAACTACTGCAACTGCGGCTGAATGTTGCACAAAATAATTGTAATTTAATTATTTTATTTTTATAATTGTTGAAAGCAAAAAATTTTAATCATTGCACAGCACTAACAAAACAGCGCTGCAGAAAAAAAACAAGACCTACAGCTTCTGAAAATGGGATTATTATACAAGTTTTATTTTCAATTACATTCCAAAGGAAATAGGAGAAACGCTTAATTCAGCTCTTACCTCTTTAGTACAGCTCTCGACAAACGGCCCACCAAACATAGCTGCCATCCAATCACAGCTGGAGATAAGGAGGGGCTTATGAGCCTCAACCATCCCATCATCCAGTTTAAAAACCACATCTGTATAATAAACAAAAAAGCAGGATAAAATATCATAACCACACCAATTTAAATTATAGTGACACAAGATATCAAAAAATAAGAAAAGAAAAAAGCAGCAAAACAAATTACAAACACCTGAGAAAGTTCCTTTAGCTAGACATTCCTTCACACGATTGGTCCGCCGTACGTGAAAAGCCTTCGTGATCTCTTGGTTCATGAAAGCCTCATTGTTGAGGATGTTGGCGACCATCATGCGCAGGTCAAAGACCTCCAGGAGCTCGGCAATGTGAGCGATGTGCATCAAGTCTTTCTCATGCTCATCCAACTCTCCCGTGTAAAGATAACCCAGCACGACACGAAAAGGCTCGTACAGCACGGAAGGGTCCATACGCACCACCGTCATCGTTCTTGATATTAACGTAATGGGATCTTTCACAGTTTCCCTCCTGATGCTTACAAAAGCTCGTCCTAATGAAGACAAAAGCCGTCTCCCACAATCACTTTCATCCAAGTCTCCGCCGATCAGGGTGCCGTCACTGATGCAAGCCCTCAGGTTGACCTTGCCATCTTCATCGCTGTTCTCACACAAGTCAAAGCTGGAGGCCTGCCGTCAGTCTTGGATTTTATGTCCTGGAGAAAAAGGTCATAAAATTTGGAGGAAGCTGTGGCGAGAAAGACTTTATGAGCGAAGATTTTCTGGTTTTCTCGGAGAACCAGAAGCACATCAGCACACAGTGGTTCCTCTAGAAGTCGTCCCTGGTGTTCCTCTGCGGTGGATGGAGGCCCTGGGACGTTTATGACGGGAGGGGGAGGTTTAGGGGGAAGGAAAGGGGCCTGCAGGAGTGGGCGCTGGACGTCCCGCAAATGGGACTTCCAGAACTGCAGATGGCGCCGTGAGATGAGAGCGGCACGGATGGCATTGTCGAAAACGTCCTTTACTCCAAATTGAGCCACCACGCTGGTTTCAAAGTATGGTACGCCGAGTTCTTTAGCCAGCTCTCGACCCTTCTCAGGAGGAAGAATCTCATCCGCTTTGATGGCTCTGTAAGGTTGTTGTATGGTTAACAGTAAACGTTTGGTTTGATACAAAAACTTTTTTAATTAAGACATAAAAATGACCTTGCAAGGGGTCTCCGGGCTCGGTTGACAGCTTCCAGATCTGCGTAACGCAGGTCTAACTGGCAGCCCACCAGAATGACGGGAGCCCGTGGGCAGAAGTGCTTGATCTCCGGGTACCACTTGGTCTTCACGTGAAACAGAGAATTTGGATTGGCGATGGAGAAGCACAAGACGACCACGTCTGATCTAGTGTTTTGGTACAAAAATACATCAAAACCTCATGTATGGATCAGAAATGTAACAAAATATTCCCTTACATACCTTCCATATGCAAACCGTCGATCTTTGTGATGGTCTCCAAATGTATCCCATAATCTCAGAGAAACGCTTACATCATCCACTACATCTCTGGATCGCTCCAAAACCTTCAGAAGAACACACAAGGCTTATATGTGGCAATCCAAAGTCCTATTCTGTGGATTAACAGGAGAGAAATCCATACCTCTTGGCAGACTCTGTACTGGTCAATGGCCCAGACTGTGGGCACGTGTGTGGCGAGTAGCTGGTATTGGGTCAAGGTGGCGTTACATGCTCTGGCACAGATCAGTCGGGTTTTTCCAACAGCATTGTCCCCTACCACAACACATTTAATGGTCTCCACATTAGGCTTTTCATAGTCCATGTCAGTATCTGTAAACATGGATCTGAAATTGAAAACAAGAAACAATTGAAAAAAAATTATTTAAAAAAAAGTTTTAATACAAAAAATAAATTAACAAACAATGTGGCAGCCAAGAACACAAGTTAAATATTTCTATCATTTTAATATTATGTTATAACAAAGATATACATTTAATATATGGATGTAAAGAGAAATTGTGTTTAATAGGTTACTATTTCAGTTTTGCATTTTTTAATATTAATTATAAAATCAAACTTTTTGTTCTTCATAGATGTAAATAAAATATGTTAACCATGTAGTCTCTAAATTAAGATTTAGTTGTAAAAACTGCATGCAAAAACATAATCAGTGAGCTGAATTGTTTTAAGATATATCTTACCAGATAACTTATTGAAAGTAGGGCAACTCAGTGAAAAATAAACCTTACATTAAAAAAAAGTTTTACACATAGCACAGATATCAACATTTAGGAGTTCAAATAGTTACATGATGTGTCTCGTGAAGTTTGTAAAGCATTATTACTTTCAGTGCTTGCTTTGTCATACAGTATTCAAGTAAAGGCAATTTATATCAATCATATCAATAACCCACCGTACTATTAAAATATAAATAACTTAAAATAAAGTAACAATTTTGTGTTCCATAAAGGCTTGTCTATGGTTTGTGCATTTTAATTCCACAAAGTTAGTTTTGTATTGGTTTGAAATAAAAAACTTAATGTAATATAAACAAAATAAAATAAAACAATGCTGATATTTTTCTGATATTTACACTCAGGGGTTTAGTAAAATATAAACAGATTTACCAATGCAATACAAACTTAAACCAAAAGTGAAAGTGCTGTTAAATGTTTTTTTTTAAAGATCATCATAATGTTCTCATTTTATTTACTGATTATACTTAAACATGCACGAATGTTCTATCCTCTGCCTTTATTCTAAATGAATAAAATGCATACCATAATGTCCTGCACACAAGAGAAATGCATTCATCAGTCATTGATGATGGAAGTGAACTGAAGGGATGCATTGGGTTGCCAGATTCATTTTCCCGAAGAACACGACAGGAAAACATTATGACGTATGCGTTTGGATCCATCAAAACGAAAGGAAGAGATCGACCGACGGTGGACGCGCTCGTGTCCGTGACATTCCCGTCGCTTTCGCTTCCGCACGCGGGCGGGCAGTATCGACTGACGCACGGGAGCGCGCATTGACATAACACTGTGTCCTTCATAGAAAACTGTTTAATAGCACACAAGTATCATTGTATTGATGGTTTGCACATATAAACAGGATTATAAACTAATTAAATTTGCATCAAATGCATTACAATTGAATGATTTTGTAAATAAAATAAGGAATTTGAAATTATGATCTTTGTTTATAACAATAGTTTTGTTCAACTTTGACATCTGTCAGATCTTTGTGCTTTTGTAGTATAACACGACTGCACAAATGACGTATTATACAATATTGACATCTCTAATATTGTTTAAACACAAAATGAACAGAACAACCTTAACGAGAAGAAAAAATCACATCCAATATAAACACAACATCTTTTATATTATTTATTTTATTTGATAGTCCTTATTGCACTTCCTCAAAGACTATTGTTTATGTTGTTGTTTGTTTGTTGTTTATGTTGTTGTTTGTTTGTTGTTCATGTTGTTGTTTGTTGTTTGTTTGTTTGTTGTTTATGATGTTGCTCGTTGTTTGTTGTTTGTTTGTTGTTTATGTTGTTGTTTGTTTGTTGTTTATGTTGTTGTTTGTTTGTTGTTTATGTTGTTGTTTGTTGTTTGTCTGTTGTTTATGTTGTTGTTTGTTGTTGTTTGTTTGTTGTTTATGTTTGTTGTTTGTTTTTGTTTGTTGTTGTTCATTGAAGTCACAACACAAATGTATAGCGAATAAACTCAAACAGATGTCAGATTTATGTTACACATTTGAAGTGTTTGTTTTACCGTAAAAACACTGAACTGTGAATAAATGTACAGTTAATTTAATGATACTGCATTTATAAATACAGTGTACTGTTAGATTTATTTACAGTAAGTTTCATGTTTTACAGTAAAAAAATACTGTACTGTAAAGCAATATACAGTTAATTAAATGGTACATCATATTTTAACATAGAAGTATTAACACACTGCATATATAAATAAATATATAAAAGTTTTTACTGTAAGGTTAATTTACAGTAAGTTGCTGGCAAACTGCTGCCATTAAGTTGCTGTAAATTCTACAGGAAACGTCGTACAGTCTGACATCACCAATATTTGCATTGAAGTGCATTTAAAATACTATTGTATATGTTGTATATGTACACAATTTATCCCAGTTCGGATTAATTTAGAATAATAACAGACTAATCTGAGACTAAGGTGATACTTAAATGAGATACAGATAAGAAGTCCTGAGATATGAAAAGTCAAAAACAATCAGATTGTATTGTGCTTAAAATCAGAGGATAATTTAGTTCAATTCTGTTTTACATCTGTATCTGTATTTATCTATATCTATATATAACTAGTGTGTGTGTGTGTGTGTGTGTGTGTGTGTGTGTGTGTGTGTGTGTGTGTGTGTGTGTGTGTGTGTGTGTGTGTGTGTGTGTGTGTGTGTGTGTTATTATTTATGCATTTGTCGTGCTATTTTTGGGAGAATGTGTTTTCCTGGCAATAATAAACAGGTTTTTTGGGTGTCTGTGTGAACAAAGGTAATTAAATCCACATAACCGCCTCTCTACCCCCAGTCTCACAGACCAACAAGTGCTTTGATCACTATCTGTCTCATTAACCCTTCGAGAGAAATGTGGAAAAGTCCTGAGGCTTTTGGAATAGTCATGGAAAACATCGCTTCCTCTTTCCAACATTCTTGATACGAATCAACAAGGATCACAACATGTCAATGATGTCTAAAATTAAAGCTAAGAATGTCATAGAATCATAAAATCATGTCCTAAAATCTAAACTACGCATAGAATCAGCTACAGCAAAGAAGATGAGAATCTATCAGACAGGGCACGTGTACTTTAGCTTTGAGTTTAATAAATTAAACTGTTCAAGTAGAAACTTTTTTTCCCATATAAATTATAAAAATATAAAAATATATAAATTATTATAAATGTTGTTGGCCTTGTGTGTCTTGGTAACCCGTTGTAACACTTTTTTACCTTTTTTTATTTGCTATTTACAGTTTCACTGTCTCCTGTTTCTTAAGTCATTTAGGGCAAAAGCTTCTGCTAAATGCTTGTATGTAAATGTAAAAGGTTTAACCTGAGATAACAAGAAAAAATCTGTTAATCTCATACATGAATATTTATGGGGGGATGGAAAGTCTGAGGTTTCAGTTCCCGCGTCCTGATTGGTGACAGTGAGATTTTATGAGCAGCCGAGCTCGGCCGAGCCCTTTATAAAGTCGAGGATGTTATTAACCTGCAACACAAACCAAAAGAACCAGCTCAGACCAACCTCTCTATCTGACTGCTTGTCCTATCTGACATGACTGCAGACATGCTGCTGAAAAGTGGATTTCTTTTCCTACTTGTTTTGGCTGCATCTGCATTCGAAACTGACCAAGGATCAGCACAACCAAGACGAGCCCGGTTCTCAGCTAACAGCCCTAGTAAGTCAAAAGGTCTTTACTGAACTCCTTGTCTTTTAGGTGTCATGTCTGCCCAAACTTAACATCTTCTCTTACTTCAGCTGATGTTGCCCGCTGCTTGAACGGTGCACTTCAAGTTGGATGTGCAACCTTTGCATGTCTAGAGAATTCTACCTGCGACACTGACGGCATGCACGAAATCTGCAACGCCTTCCTCCACACTGCTGCCATCTTCAACACAGAGGTATCAAACCTTCCTAAACAAACAATGTGTCTTTTATTCTCCGACCATTTCCAAACTTGCATTTTTCTGCAGGGTAAGACGTTTGTGAAAGAGAGCATCAGATGCATGGCCAACGGCATCACGGCAAAAGTCTTCCAGACCATCAGACGTTGCTCAACCTTCCAGAAGATGATTGCTGAAGTCCAGGAAGAATGCTACAAGAAGCTCGACCTCTGTGAAGTGGCCCGTTCCAACCCTGAGGCCATTGGTGATGTGGTCCAGGTACCAAGCACCTTTCCAAACAGGTAACAGGAACATTCAACTTAACATTGAAGAATACTCAATGCCATGCGGATGCATTCATGCTTTTGTATCGCAGGTACTACAGCACACTTCTGCAGAGTCTAATGGAATGTGACGATGACACCGTGGAGGTGGTGCGTGCCGGGCTGGTGTCCAGATTGGGGCCAGACATGGCCACCCTCTTCCAGCTGCTACAAAACAAACCGTGCCCGTCCGAACCTGCCGCAGCCGGGCCTATGGGGATGGAGGGTCCCGGTGTCTTCCGCTGGCCCCCCATGTTCAAGATCCAACCCAACCTCCGCAACAGAGACCCCAATCACCTCTTCGCTAAGAAGCGCTCGGTGCAAGACAGTCCTTAGGGTGCACATTTTTGTTAACTGCATATACACTAATGTGTTAAACTGGAAGATGGTGTTTAGTGCTTAAAATGAGTTTTAAATATTTGCTTAGTTTGCAGAAAGCCTCTTTTCTTTGATTGCATTACAATGAATTCACATCCAAACGTCATTTCTTGCATTATTTGGATTAGAAATTGTTCTTGGGTTCATGTGTGGATGCAAAGAATCGGATGGAAAAATGAAACCTGAACATTAACCAACTGGTAGTGGAGTATAATTGATATTTATAAGAGTATAATTGATATTTATTTTTCCTACCAAATTTAATTTATATAGTTTGCGATTGTATATTTTGTCGTTCCAAGATTCTATGAGTTAATGTTTCCTGTGCTGGTCGTAGGAAATGTTTTAATAGATTAAAAATAGATTAAAGAGGGCTTACATACAATGTACTGGTTAGTAATATTGTCTTGCTGAATGTACTCAGATAGAAATAAAATTTAAAACTGGTTAATACACTTTTTATGCATGGTATTTTTTTTACTGAACACAAGAATCCTACAAAATCCAAATTAAAAATCTTAAATCCCTACCTGATTCCACAAGATGGGGCCGTTATCAAACAGATTTAAAATTGCTGGATCAGGAATCCAGGGCCTTGCCTTACAATTTCACCTAATGTTTGTTAAACAAAATGATATATAACACAAATATATTAAGATAATATATAATATCTTTATCTCATGTGGACTTTAAATGTCCGTTTATTCTTGCCTGCCAGAATTTTAAGATTAAAGCACATGAGATGAAAAATTGCAAGCATGGGGTTAGAAACACAATTGTAATTTAGCTTGACCTCCACCCTTCGTGTTAACAAGAATTACATTACTGACAGGAGTTGCGACCACATCCTTTTCTAAAAAGAAAGTCAGTTTCACAACTTCCCAGAATTCTAGCCCAAGCCAGAAGTGGTGTGGCATTGTTTCCTAACAAAAACAAAACCAATAAACATCTAATCACGACGAGAGACTCTAGAAAGCGACGTTTCATTCCTTTATGCACATGTTTTGATGGGCAAGAGGAACGCGAGGAGGATACAGAATAAACAGAAAGACAATACTATTATTATCCTCTAAAGTTACATCACAGAGTTTCAGATTTAGTCTTTCCTGCATAAATGAGACGATGGGAAAAATAGCAAACAAAGGAATCGAGTTACAGTTGAGACTGTTTAAGAGACAATGAAAAAGAATCAAGTCCATTTTATGTCTGTTTAAAGCTATAAATCCAACTCGCTTTCCGATGTAGATGTGAATATAGTCAGTAAAGTTAAAGTGCTTTATTAAAGGGACACATATATTGTATCAGAGTCAATATAATTTTCTTTTTTTTCTTTCAACAATATTTTTTCTGTATACTGAAATCGCATATCTCAGTGTTATAAGAAATTACAAGACAAACATCCTTCCTGCCTGTAGAAAAAGGCACATCTTAAGATATTTTGAAGGAGTTGGTTGCATGGATTCATAAAATTTAATCTGCATTTCTCTTTATTTACTTTATTCCTTAAAGTAATAGTTCTCCCAAAATGAAAATAACTCACACTCATCATTTCAATACTGTATGAGTTTTTGGTCCTTAACACAAAAAGAATGTTGGTGACAGAAGAGCAAGACCTCCCATTCAGATGCATTGGTTTTGTCCATCATGGTCAATGGGTATCATTGGTGTTTTGTTACCATCTTTCATAATTTCTTCTTTTGTGTTTTGCAGAAGAAAACAAGTCATATGTTTGAAATGACAAAACTTCGTGTTTTTGGGGTGAACTTTTCCCTTTAGGCTTCCTAAGTTTGTTTAATTCCTCTTCTCAATCGATGTTCTTTATCTTTGTCTGATGAGATCTGACACATAAACAGACTGACAGCTGAGAAGGTGTCACGACTCGCTCGCCACTGAAAGAATGTGAGCTTACAGAAGTAAACACATTGAGTGACAGAGTCATCACCTGTGCCCGCAGGTAACCTGGTACCAGACAGCCTTCAAAACAAAGTGTGTGTGAAAGACTGTATTTAAAACATGCATTTTCAACCAAAATAAGAAAGACACTGATTCTAAAACACGTGCATAATGTGTGTGGCAATAATGTTTTGCATGAACAAGAAGCAAAATCTGAACAAAAAATGGTTTACAAAGATAGTAACTACACATAAGATTTGTAAATAAAAAAAAAATTTTTGTTGCTATTTTTCCAAAGGGATGACATTTTCAGTCCTTACATTAGTTAAGAAGTTCGAAACACATCACCTTCGCGTAGCAAAACGATTCAATTTGTTTGCTTTAATATCTGTCCAGAGGCCATTGTTTGTGATGACACAGACGTCATGAGAAGAGCAATCACGCCGGTCAAGACCTTTCTGGACCATCTGTCAAAGGTGATAATGACCACTGGTTAATTACACCACATGGGCCATTAGCTTCTCATGAGGGCAGGTGTGAAGTTCATAGATAGCTTTTACAGACTCTTAACAGGTTCTATTTCCAGACATTAATATAATCATGACCCTTTCCTGCCAAAAGCAACAAGATTACTGGGTGGGAATAGACAAAGATGCTAAAAGGGTTCGGATGGAAAACAGCTAACGTCAAGCAAATGAAACGCATCCCGTTTCAGGTCTGAATCTCAACCTTGGATGGTTGTGTGTTCAGTGAGAAACAAAGAAATGCATTTTAAGTTAGTTTTATAACTTTGTTGTATTTTAAATAGCATCAAGTCATTTTGAGGCTTCCTTGCAAGAATTCCTTGTTGACCAATATTGAGATACTTACTAAAGAGAGTCTTAACCATGTTTGGAACAGTAGCCCACAAAATAAAAGTGTTGTGATAAAAAAATAACATTTTGCTGAAATGTGAAGGGACAGTTAACCCGTAAATCTAAATATTGTCATTTATTATAACATTGTTTATAGAATTCCTAGCAGAAGATTTTTTTTAGAATGTATGGTTGCAGGGCCATTCATAAAAGTGGGTCTAATCTTTTTTGGTGACCAACATTTTTCAAAATATCTTCTATTGTGTTCTGTGAAGGACAATCACACTGGTTCAAAATGAATGAGTGAATGCTAAAATAGATCTTATTTTTATTAATTTTTGGTCATCCAACAAAATCAGAGTTGGATCTGAATGTGGAATAAATATGATGCATTTAATACACCAGTTGCACAAGTAGAAAAAAAACTTATTGTGTATTCCAAGTGAAAAACTGTCATTGAAAAGTCTTAGAAGAGTTGAAGTACTTCAGCCGTCATGTATGTTTGCAGTATAAATGTTCCCTGATTGGTCTGATGTGCTCATGTTTGCTCCTGGCTCACGTGATCGATTGGGGTCTGGCAGCGAGGAAAAACACTCTTTTCTCACCGTTAATCATGTGCGTAACTCTGGCAGAAGCTTTCAGCTGGAGTGGATGTTTCATATTCAAGTCAGCAATTCCTCACGCACGTCTGCCTTTCCAGCAACCTCCGGGCCGTTCGGTTATAAGCTGTCATTGAACTGCAATACAAACGTGGAACACACACCGATTCATTTTTCATATATAACTTTTATTTATTTTCCCCGCAGGAACGGCAGTATCAATCTGTTCATTGACAGCCATAATATAAGTGCATGGCCACAGCCTAAATTCACATCTCACGAGCATTGAAAATCTGTTAGAGAACTTACTCATTTTATGCCCTGCATAACAAGTTAACAATCGTCCATTCTTATATATTTATATTTGTCATCATATTAACCCTGTTGTATGAATCAGAACATGATCAAGCTTCAGCAACATGATATAAAATCAAACTGAAGAGATTGTCAAACCCCCCAGTTGACATTAAACAAATATGTGAATTCCAGCAATATCATAGATACCAAACATATCGCACAGTAATGGAATTGTGTTACAGAATACCACGAAATTGGCATTAGAACAAGGTAAACATCAACGCAAAAACATTTAATCTTTAGCTTATTTGAGGATATAGCAACTATCAAAATTAAAATACGTTTTTCAATTGCTCTCAGTCTGCCATTGGTTGGACAAACTTACAAACAAAGCAATGCCTTCACAGGGCTGCGAATGTCATACTAGAGTACATCATCTTTTCATTTGACTGTGATAGGACAAACTTTAAGACCAATGAGATTTCACTGTGGGCTTTCCTCGCTGTCCTACTAATGGAATGGTTTACAATAGCTCATGTTGCTTTATCGCCTTGAGTTATATTTGTTTTTCGAACATGAGAGGGAATGAACAAGCTTATAGAACATAATATTAATCATAATAGTACCATAAACAATAATGTCTATATAAATTCATATTTGTACACTTTAAATGGCATTTAACAAAGCCAGCATCTTCCACTGTGTAACAGTTCTTCGACGCACCTAAGCGATGTTTTTGGAACATCTCATTCGTGAGGACCAAAGCCCTTTAAACCAGAGACCAAACTTCAACGCCAGTCATTTCTCCAGAGCCACTAAGACTCGGTGTGCAGTCCTGAGCGCTCTTGTTTTTATTTCTGCAGGTATGAAACGTCTCCTGCGTGTGCTTCTATGTCGGCCTAGGCTGTAATCGCAGTCTCTAAGGCTTTAGAGTTTATAGCCCGGACAGAAGATAGACAAGAAGTCTGTCTGTGCCCGCAGAAGTCCGGGTAACACCTGTCAGCGTTTCTTGAAGGAACGAACGTTGTGTTGTGGGGAAACCGGCGGGGGGATGCACGGTTCTTCAGGTCCTGGAGTTTGTAGGAAGACAGAGTCTGCTTCAGAGGAGCAGGTGGAGTTCCTTTCATTTAGGATGATCTGAGAGTACATCGGCTCTGGAGGGACTGAGAGATCGAGATACTCCTGCAGGAGAATATTTGGAGATTATTATTTCACCTTTTTGCCATGGTTTTATGAGAGTTAATGTGTGGTAATTATTATTATTGTAAATATGTATAACCGTTTGTATAACAAAAGTTTTTCTACAAAAATTATGACGCAAATATGGCTACGGTACCAAATCCATTCGTGAGCACCATGGTTAACCAGCTGATACTATAGTAAAATCATAATAAAGTGACTTCTGTTTACCTGATTGGAAATCATAGACAGGGTGCGATCAAGATCTTCAACCAGCTGTTTAAAAGTCGGCCTCTGTGTGGGAATGGCGTGCCAGCAGTCTTTCATCATCAGATATCTAAAACAGACCAATTTCATAACTTCTATTACAAGAAGAAGAAAAAAACCATGGAAACAAAATCCTGGTTTTGATTCCGAAAACATTACACACACCTAAAGACTAAAACATGTATTCATTATAAAACAGATTTGGTTTAATGATCTATCTGATTTAAACTGGCCGTACAGTTCTTGAGTGCACGCCGAGGGTCTGTCCATGCGATGACCTTCTCTCAATAGCTTGAAGAGCTCTTCCACAGGCACTCCTGGATATGGTGAACCCCCTAAAGTGAAGATCTCCCAGAGGAGAACCCCAAAAGACCACCTGCAACACAACAGAGTACAGTTAACACCAAAACACAAGATCTTAAAATCGAATGAAACACAAATCAGAAGGTTTATCTTACACATCGCTTTGGTGTGTGTAAACCCTGTCGAATAAAGCTTCAGGTGCCATCCATTTCACGGGAAGTCGACCCTTGAAATAAAACACATGTAAATCTAGTTATAAATTAACCATCAGAATTATGACATATGAGTATATAAAGAATAGTTTGCCTACATTCGTAGTCTTCTTGTAGTAATCTATGTGATGAACATCCCGGGCCAACCCGAAGTCTGCAATCTTCATTACATTGTCATCCGTTACGAGTACATTACGTGCTGCCAAGTCTCTATGGATACACTGTTGAGTACATGACAGACTGTAAGAATCTATGTCAGGACATTTTGTAGATGAAGATATTTCTCATTACATTGTTACTCATTACAAACCTTTTTGGAGGCAAGATACTCCATGCCGCGAGCCACCTGGTATGCACTGGACACCAGGTCTTTAATGGACATGGTCTCCACATGCACCTGGTCCGGATTGTAACAATATTCCATGCCATGTGGCCGGCGGGCACGCAGATATTCCCGCAAGTTTCCTTTGGAAGCGTATTCCACAATCACATAAAGAGGTCCTGGAAAGATTTTTAAAAGTGAGTAGGGTGGGATATAATATATCTTTGCATTTTTTAATAATTGGAAATATATGGAATCTTACCATCTTGAGTGCAAGCACCCAGCAGGTTTATGATGTTCTTGTGTTTTCCAATCATCTTCATCATCTCCATCTCTGAGATGAGGTCAGACAGGTCTTTCTCAGTTGCGTCAGCTAATAAAAATGCAAACAAAACAAGAAGATATAAACATTGTTTTGTTGTAGAATATGCTCTGGAATAGAATCTGCACATTTGAGTAAACATATTATAATGGTCATGTGTCTCTCAATTATACAAAATAATTTCTGCAAACAATATAAAGTAATAAGAAATAGAAAATCATAATTTTATTTGAACTTGATTAGATACAATACATGAAACTGGGTTCACAATAGGATATTATCACAATATGTTGAGCTTTTTTATTTGTATTTGTATTTTATTTTTAGAGTTGACAACATTCAGTGTTTTACCTTCTGTATCTTAAATGATAAACCTTAAAAAAAAAAACAGTCTCTGAAAAATCTACAACAAAATTGTAACGTTTTAACATTCTAGCATATCCAAATTTTGGGGTGATTTCTGTATTTTTATTTTTTACAGGCTATAAGTTTAGTGTACACATTTCAAAAGTTTAACCGAAAATAAAACACAAAATATGGAGAGACATGCTTCTGTTATACTCATTTAGGCTGACCATTTCAATATGAAATCTGTTATCTCCAATAAAAAACGTGCAAACACACTTACATTTAAGCATCTTCACGGCAACTTTAGTTACACGGTTGGGCTTGTCTTTGTCCAATCCAATGGCTTCACCCATAACCACTTGGCCAAAGCAGCCCTCTCCTAGAGGTTTTCCCAACACCAGCCTGGTACAAGCACACAACACGGCAAAAGTTGATTTATATTTAGTTTGAGACAAAGTTCTGTTATATTGGAGGATCAAAGGCCGTACCTGTCTCTGGACACCTCCCAGCAGGGGTCCTGGGGCAGCTCATACTCCGAAACTCCTGACAGCATAGGGGTCCCACTGGAGGAGAGTCGTGAGGGTCTGACCAACATCACACCAGAGTTCAGAGAAAAACTGGATTCCACCGAAACCTAACGAATAAGAAGCACAAGTGTTTTCTAAGGGGCAAGTATTTTTTGTCAAAAGTATGTCAAACTCCTTTTAATGTTACCTGTCTCCGGAGAGGGATGCTTTTAGCCAATTTATGGACGGCCAGTTGGCCATTAAAATTACTCTTTTTGGTTGAGCTGCGGACTTTGACGATGGTGGCGATTGCCACCATGATGAAGATCAGGAAGAATCCGATGCAGTAGATTAAAACTTCAAGGTAGGATTGACTGGGCACTGCAGAAGGAGCGGTGGGTGCTTATGAAGCAAACACAAGTCTATGGTCAGTAACAATTGCAAAATTCAAGGCAAAGCCATTGCTATTTGATGGTTTTGATGAAGTCCACCAGAAGCTCTCTATCCCTAGATAAAACCTGTGTACAATTTGTGTCAATGTTTTGTTCATTTTTTTAACCCCAAGACCACCTCAATGTTTAACAATGCTTTTGGAAGATGCTGGTGACAGGCACATATACGCACATGTCTCCAGACACACACCAAGCTCTGTTGTATTTCAACCAGAGTATTTGACACTATTGGCATTGAACACAGAGCACAAGCTCCTTTTGTTTCCGAATAATGGCTCCTTTGTGGTGTTGGATTTCACTCTACATTCTCCACCGGTGTGAGGCTGCATCCATCCTCTGCACAAGTATGAAATGAAACTAAGCCAGCCAAACTGTCCACTGAGGACATGACAAGGCAAGATAAAGATTCCCCGAAGGGTTATTATCGTTGGGTTTGTTCTGAAGTCATAACAGTGGTCAAAAAACACCAAGCTCCCAAAGACGTCAATGTTTTAATGATACAATGACATTGCAACACCAAGCCCAAACATTTATTTGTTCCCAAACAGATCTCCTACCAAGACCGAAACTTGACATTTTTGTGAATGCTTTAAGAATGATATTTAAACAACAAAAAATGGTGGGTTGACATTGATATGCAGTTTGGTAAAATATGTACAAAATCTATTTTTGGGAAATAAAGTGACCAATGCTGGTTTAATGCCTAGCTATGGGTTGAAATGCCTCAGCTTTGAATTATTTAACGCAACTCTTGAGTTTGTCCACATTTTAACAAACCAAAGGGTAATTGGAGCTTAAGCCAAACTCAACAACTTTACCCAACAGTTGCTGTCTTAATGCATCCAATGACCACTTTCCCTCTAAACAATGATAAACTTGTCTGACTTGGTGTGCAATATTCGATCATTAAAACCAAAAAGTTATAAGATAGAAAAGTAGGCGGATAAAAGAGTGCTTTAATCTGGGTCATTTGCCAGGGTCAACGGTGAGTCAAACACACTAAAGACCCCTCAGGAAGCTAATACTGGTATGGGGGAGATTTCATTATAATCCAAGTGTTTGGTCTACTCTGCATGCTGGTCCTAGATGCATGAATGGTTTTGCACCTGCACAAGACCGACAACCACACATGCATTCTTGTGAAACATTCTCCCTTTCAGGTGAACTCCAGAACCTAAACCAGCTCAGCGAAATTCATGTAAACGCTCTTTAACCCCAATCTGGTTCACCTGAAAACCTGGCAAATGACTTTAGCACTGGAAACGTTAGGTGAGGAGATTCAAGGCAGTAAAGGTTAAGAAAGGTGGGCAAAGGGTCGGGTATACCTTTGATAACGGTCAACCATGCTGAGTGATGGGAGATCCCGATAGAATTCCCGGCCAAGCAAGTGTACTCTCCTGCGTCCTCAAAGGACACATTCTTCAACTGGAGAAGCTCCATCTCCTTGTCTGTAGTGTTTAGGCCAGCAGTCTGAAAAAGAACAAGAAAAGCAGACCCAAGGCCCAAGACATGAGGGGAAAGAAAGCATGGCCACAAGAGTTTTCGGGTGTAGCTTCCCCTGGTTGGTTTCCAAACCAGGTAGAAGCTTCCAAAGCTTGAGAGGCCACCTGACCCAACACCTGTGATGGCCCAAACTCCATCACCCTTGATTTACCTTCACCCACATGAGAATAGCAACATGGAACTCTCACCAGTAAGACCAAATCCCACAAAGGATCAACTGGGAGTTTCCATGGCATTACGAGATAGGAAAACCCAAAAGGGAACTACGGAAACCCAAAGCACCTCTAGATAGAGAATTTCAGTCTACCCTGTGGTTAGGTTACCTTGTACATCATGTCTAAGGACAGTTAACCAGGCTGACTGATTGGCTTCTCCTATATAATTGGAGACTTTGCATATATACTCGCCGCCCTCTTCCTCTGTGATATTGTAGAGTTTCAGCACCTGGGTGTCCGAGCTATTGACCCCCGAGTGCTGGAGATGACAAAACACCAAATTCATGACATTTTACCCCAAGTATAACATTTTTGTGAATCACTTATATAAAGGTGCATTCTAGACCTATGGGTCAAATGGAAACTAAAGTAATGTATTTGTTTTTTGAACATGATGTTATCATCAATATAAAATTTCAGCCAAAGTTGTCAATTTCAAGGCAAAAGTTTAAGATAAAGCTTTTAAAAACATCACAATGACATCAAAAAATGGTCTTTGTATTTACCTTCAAGACACGGACGTAAGGGTGCCCGTCAGGTCCATTATGGCTTCCGTTCACAACTATGTGTTTGAGCCACTGTATGTGAGGTTGAGGGTCACTAAACACCTTACACACAAACTCAACATCAGTGCCCACGACAGCGGTCCGGTTCGCTGGGAGACCAGCATACAGAATAGGCCTGTGTGGAGATCGCTCTGCAAAATGGACACATGGTTTGTTAGACGGGGGTTAAGAACTGTTACAATATTAGATCACTTATTTAAGGAATTAACTCTTTACACACAAAAAGAAAATGGATATAGTGCAGGACTGACCTACTACATCAAGCTGATAGGTGTGATTAATACTTCCGTATTCATTTTCCACCATGCAGGTGTAGTTGCCCTTGTCTGAGGGCACCACTGACTCCATGATGATGGTCCACATATGTTCCCTTAACTAAGAGAAGAATTGTATATAGATTATTTAATTATCCATTTCATGTCATGCCAGAAAAACCTTTGTCTTGACTATGACACCAGATTTCTTATGTTTATTCATGCTGAAATCTGAGCTTAGGGAGAGGGTGTGTATCTGGGTGTCAGGTTAGGACTAAAGTAGCTTTGGTTTGGCCTATTGTGCAGCAAGGTATCAACTTTCCCCCTTGCAGCTAAACATTCAAATGTCAACAATGTAAGTTGTGTGTCTCAGACGATATCCAACAGTATCAGAGCGTTACCTTGTAGCCCCCGATGCGCTGATCTCTTTTAAACTCTTTTCCATTCTTGAGCCAGCGTAGTTTTGGAAGTGGGTTTCCCTCAGCCTGGCATCGGAATTTCACTGTTTTGCTGGCTGGTACAGCATGAAGCTTTTTTTCCATCTTTTCAGGCTGGGCCCATCGAGGTGCCATCGCTACATGGGACAAAAACGGTCTCCGTTTTATAACACTGAACAATTCATCGCTTGGTCTTTTGAAAAATTGAGTACTTACGTAAAAGCTCCTGGCTGCTCGATGGCTTGTTTTCTTCTGATGATGACTCATCATCATCCTCATCCTCAGATGATGCTACAGAGTGACCTGTGACAAAGTCAAAATGTTTTATGTTAAAATTCATACACCCCCATAAATCGAAAGAAGCTTTGCATGACACATTTCCCCAAGCACAATGTCTGCTTTTGTTTAAATTCAAATCACACAGATGTGGTCCTTTGTCGGTTTGTTGGCACACCAGATTGCCAAAACTTCTGCTAATGTTTTGGTTCAGGTCCATTTGAGTATTAGGTTCTTGGGGAAAAACATTTTTTTATTACAGGAAGGAGTATTTCTTGCTGTGATTGCAAAAAGCAGATTCTGCTTTCCAGCTCGCTATAATATCTGAAAAGCAGTTCTATCACACAGTACACATATCCGCCCTTCAAAGAGTGTTGGACAGTGAGGTGCATGAGTCATAGTAGGCTTCACTCCAAGACGCTGCTCAGAACCGTGCCTACGCTTGATTCAAAAACAAACGCACAAACACAAGCGTTGGGGAGCCGTCTTTTAAATTCACCACTCAAACTCTGATACATTCCACAAAAGTCAAAAAGACTAAAGACCATTCAAAGAAAAGACGTCAAAACCACAATCCCTTAGCACACCATTAGAAATACTACCAGAGGGGACATTGCTGAAAAAGTGTGAAAACATCCTTTGGATATAATACAGAAACAATGTTCATTCTTTCAAAGATGCAACTCAGACATACCGGTTACTTTTACGATAAAATATGCAGTGGTTGCTGAACGAGCTTTGATGAAAACAGATATTAAGCCCGCAGTCAGTTGGCTCCTCTGACCCGATCACCAGCTTGAATTGTTCACCTGCGCATGGTCTACGTTTAGCACTGCCGTCTGGTCTTTGGTCCAGATGACCCCTGGGTCTACAATCAGGGACTCGACCTGAGCCAAGCATTGCAGCACCAAATGCTCCCCGGGAAACAGTGTGTACAGCTCCATGTTCACTTCTGGACCGACTACAAGTGGTGAAATACAAAACGAGTATGGAATGTTTGGCGGTGGAGATAAAACTATTCCAAACTTACTGAAAAAGTTCAGAAAAAAAGAAGAACCACCACAAAACCTAAATAAGATTTACTATTCAATAGGGATGAGCCACCATGTACAAAGACACCATCAAAGTAAGACAAGTAACAAAAAAAATCTTAAACAAAACTACCAGGGAAAGATACACAAGAATCTAAAGTCAGATATTTTTTCGAAAATCCAATACCTATTCGCTGTGGATTTAAGTTTTGTTATCTGGAATAATGAGAATGCATCCTTGGAATCATATGAAGTAATTGGAGCTTTGTGGTTAATAATTGTCCTCATAAAGATCTTCCTTGAAATATGACAAAATAGATAAGATTTGACCCACCACAATCTCACTCACAGCTCAAACAGTCGATGCACAAACAAGCTTATAGAACGATATTAGATTCTTCCTCCCAGAAAAAAGTGGGGTGCTAAGAGTAAAAAAATGAAACAGTTTAAAGATTAACCTCCTGTGGCCCCTTACAGCTATTAGGCCTGAGATTCAACCCACACAAACAAAAGCCAAAAGACCCTGACGCCGCAGCATACGGTCGACCCCATTCAAAGAGACCCCCCACCAACCTAAACCACCTTAATTGTCAAACAAACTAATCCTTTCCTTTTGTCCCATGCAACGTTTCCCAACAATGCCAGCGGATCCGTCCGAGACCGGGGGGTTGAAAGAGAGAGTGTTAAGAGAGATGGAGAAGAGCCTATAACAGCAGGTTCCTCCACTCGTTGTCATGGAGACCTCACTTGAGTCGAATGGAGGTATTTCCTGGATCACAGGCCCCCTAATCCCGGCAGGGAAACAGGATGGGGGGAGGCCGGGATCAACTTTCTCCACGGACGTATTTTTAAAGAGAGGAACAGGAAAGGTAGAAGCGTGGAGATATGGTGGTCTGGAGATGGATCAAATGGAATGCACATGTAGTAAAAACTTGAGTTTCTGTTGTTCACACAGTCCATTTTTCTTGAAAGGAAAACGCAGAATCCATTTTCAAAAATTGTTAAGTGAAAGCACATAAAGGTGGGCAAATGATGATCGAAACAACTTTGTTTATTAAAAACTGAGCACATTTTTGTTGACTTGGCTGAAGAAAAACTCACCATGAGATGCAGATATTGTGAAATAAGAAGCACATTTTGTATACAGAAGAATTCAGTGGAAAATATTTTGTTTTTTTAAACCGTTCCAGAAAAACCTTTCAAAGAAAAGAAGGAATCTTGAAATTCTTCGACATAATTTAATCCGGTAGGACTAACGCAAACATGACTTCATCTGCAAGCTGTACCAACACACATCTGCCTGCTTGGACTCGGATCGCTCCGCAGTGGCTTCCTGTTAAACCGAAGAGAATGTGTTTCTCAGAGGGAAGCGGGACCCATCCCATTTGTCTCGGTCGGCCGCTTAGTCCAAACTCGACTAAACATATTTCATGACTTTATTCATTCTCACAGCAGCCGAAGTTTGGTTTTATTACGGCTCATTACTTCTCTGTAAGTTAACAAATCGACAAAACAAGCCATGTATCCATATTGCTGTCCATCTCTCACTTTTATGTCTGTCAGGATTGATGTTAAGCCCTGGTCTTGGCCTGAAATCACTAGAGGAAGTCATAGACCGAATGAATTGCTGTAGGGATTTCCTGCCCGGATCGCAGTACCATTACAATCCAGACATAATACCAGAGGCACAACAAGTCAATTCAGTCAATGAGAAACAGATAATCGTCTGTATATGGACACTATGTCAGCTTGTAAGCAATGCATCTTTATAAGGCTTTACAAAACAAACTGTTAACCAAGTATGACGGTGTAGGCCCATCAGGTTGCAAATGGGACATATAAGCTAAAAACAACTGCATTGCAATAATTACTGTACATTTTCCGCAAACGGTTGGAATTAGGTGCACATATGTTAAACTTAATCCAATAAAAGAAAAACATTTATTCACCAAAGACTCCAACCGCAGTGTCTGGATCATAATGTGTCGTTAGCAAGGTGTTTTCGGGGGTTACTTATTGGCCAAATTTAAAGAGAAGCTTTCGACGATTCCTGGGTCCACTCTTCATTATACATATGATATGATATTTTATGCACGGTCTTTTTAATACATGGTTCTTTTATACTCCTATCAAAAAAGTAAACCTCTCCCAAGGAGCTGCACATTTCAATGTTCACTGCTTGTCGTGTCCAGAGAACTTTTAGCATGTTAAGGAGCCTGAATTCCACCGAGATCCATTTGAACCTCTAAGGTTACAAGTAAATGCTCCGGAGTTCCAAGCATGCATGAACAATAAGCATCTGGAGTCTTACAGCACACCAGACTTTAATGATTTCCAGCTCTGCTTGTTGACTTCAAAAACCATGACCAGATCTCTACAAAGGTGGAGCTAAGTGGTCTTTCAAATGATGGCTTCGCTTCAATTTTAAACTGAAGTCAAAACACCAAAAGATATGCATCCTTTGCCTCCGTCCGGACTTTTGGTCTTATATAAAGAAACATCAAATAACAACATACCTTGTTCGGTTACAGCGGGACGCAAGCGAGCGGAGGGAAGCTGAGCAAAAATAATCCACAGGAGAAGCAAACGGCATGACATCAACATCCTGAGAGAGGCCATGGCAATGCAGCTGGTCGAGAAGGGTGGGCCGACAGAGCTCATTCACACAGCTGTGGGCAGAACAGGGCCATCAACACCCGCAGCGTAGAGCTACCTGCCAGAAAGTGGAAGAGGAATTAGCCAAACATGATATGCATGGATGCAAAAGAGAAAAAAATTAAGTTTTATCATAGTTTTAGCTTTTACTGGTGGGCTGGCGGTAAATGATATATTCTAGTTCATCTGGACTGTAGTTTGGTAAAAAGCCGCTTGTCAACTGTATCAAAGAGCTCATAAACACAAAGTTCTGCTTACAAAGACCAGATCCCTCTTACTCGCTGAAATAATACTGTCACTCTGGTCATAAAGCCCATCTGGTTTATACTAATACAGCTTCATAAGGAGAACTTACTTCCAGTGTTCTTTTTAGGATCAATTAAACCGAGTTAAAATTGACCTAGGGTTTGTTACACATTCAATTCTCTACTCGTTTCCTTATTATCAATAGTGAACCTTTGTAATTGCTTGTTTAAATGGGAGGTTTGATATTATTTAATCCACATAAAGTGAAGGTATCTACATTTTATCAATCAAACAAAGATGTCGATATAAAAGGGAAAAGTTGCATTGAATGTCACACAAAAGTTGAACTAAAACAAGATTAATTTAACATCAATTTATGCCATGAGCTACTGCCACTGCATTCGTAAAAATAAAGATGTTTAAAAAGTTACAGCCATGCCATTGAAGAACCATTTTTGATTCTATAGGGAACCATTCAGTTTGTCATTAAGAGTTTTCTCAATTCTTTTTTTATTTAATCTGAATAACCTTGTTCTGCCACAAAAAACCTTTTTTGAGACAGAAAGGTTCCGTGGATGCTAAAAGATTCTTTAAGGAACCATTCAAAAAATGTTCTGAAAAAATCTGAAATTTGGTAGTAGTACAAAAAGTACATTATTATGGTTTTCCCGACACTATAAGGAATAACAATGATCCCAACACCTCCCCCTCCAGCAGCTGCCCCCCTGAGAAGGTGCAGAAAGGCCATGCCGGTGGTGTGAAACACATCTGCTAATGCCCCCAAGACACACCACTTGACACTTGAGTTTCCTCTGGACCCCGGCAACACCCCCATACCTGCCAAACATTACCCCACAAAAGCACCATAATCTATCGGGTTGTTTTTTTTACCCCCCTCCTCCGATAAAGGCCCTGCAAACCATTTGCTTTTGCACCTTCAACTCTACCCAGAATTCCTTTTTGAAACAACACAATTTGGTGCCATGTGTTTTACACTAGGCGGGAATTTGAGCATTAGTGAACGCAAACAAACACGTTCATTGTTCTACGTGACAGATTGGGCAAGCTTGACTTAAATGAAAAAAAATAAGTTTAAGGCAGTAGATGTTTTATGGAGGATTTTCTGCTTAACATTCCCTGCTAAAACCTTGATGACTCATCCAGCACGGCACAGACTTTCGTCCAATGAAATGCTTTCAAGCGCTTCAGCTTAGTAAATATCAACTAGCAGGTATCCAACAAGGCTAGCATAACAAAATCCTATACATTTAAACAACCACCTCATTAAATTGATAAATGAGGTACGCCCGTCCATTACCGAGAGCAGTCGGACGATCTTTATTGCGGTCATTCAGTCAACCACGTGAAGAGATGGACGCTGCACTGGGTGGCGAGCCCGGGTAAATAAAAATCTAAACGTTAGAGTTTCGCTGGTTTATGATAAGGCCATAAACGCAGTTCATTTACCTCGCAGGCACCGTCCATAACCGTGTCAAAGTAGTAAAATCTAAGAATCTCCTAAAGTGATGAAATGCAGAGCTTTTCCGGGGAATTTTTCAGACACGAAACTGCAGAACACGTCGGGGGTTTGAAAGAATTGTTATTGGAAAAGCCATAAAAGTGTTTTGCTACAAGAGTCACGAAAGCGTATAAAAATGTGTTAAGTTTTAACAGGATAATAGCTACACATGTCACGCCGTTCTCCCAGCGGTCTGGCAGATTCGGGCAATAAAAAGTGTTTGATAGCACTCACTGCAGATTGCTTGAACTTTTCCATACTAACATCCCAGAAAAAAGTGATTTGAAAGTTTTAGAAAACACAAATACATTTCTATCAAACAAAACACATGGAGAAATAATATCAAATTCCAAGTTAACAAAAGTTCAGCTGTTGGGCAATGCCAGAGGCCTTCTGGATGTCCTGGAACAACAGCTTACGCTTATGTTTTTCATCCACTGAATGGAAATGCAAATGAGACTTCCACAAACCATCATGTCATGAAAATTGGTTAGCGGCATTGACTCGCATTCTCCCTAGTTCTCCACAGAAATGCAAAAGTGGGATTTGAAAAGGCCTTTGTGATAATTAAAGGTTGGGTTTGCTGTGTTCTCTACCCCCCTGAGAGTTCAGCCCGGACTCTTAATTACTATGCCGCTGCGTCCATGCATGACATTCCTCGACTCTGTGTTTGTTTTGGGAGATAGTCATCCA
This sequence comes from Triplophysa yarkandensis, assembly GCA_033220385.1. Taxonomy (NCBI): domain Eukaryota; kingdom Metazoa; phylum Chordata; class Actinopteri; order Cypriniformes; family Nemacheilidae; genus Triplophysa; species Triplophysa yarkandensis. The sequence goes on from CM065673.1 coordinate 3,644,027, forward strand.
ACCAACCCCACATCCCCCCAAATCCCCATTCCCGCCGCCTGGATGCTTATCAGACCTCTTTACACCTATAGTTACAGAGCTTAAAGAAGGAAATCCAGGCGAATTATTTCCCATTCCCAACCCAGACCTATTTCGGCTCCATTTGGCATAATCCCTACTGCGTTTAGATCTCCAAAGATGCCATTATTGTTTTCAAACACTGGACCAGCAATCGTACAGAACTTCAATTCTAAAGGAACCCTCATGCTTTCAGACACACTCCGGAAGTAAAAGTGAGACAGAATAAGAAGTCCGTCATCACATCGGCGGGGGTGAATCACGGGATGCCCTGACCAGGTGCACAAACAAAGAGACCTCATCTTTCACTGCATCAAATATTACACATTCAATCTGGATGGACTCCAGATGACACAGTCAGCTCTGAGCTTCAGCCATAACTCTTGAAGAGGCCAGACAAGATGGTCTCCTCGGGGAGAGGGTGGGAATCATTCAAGAGTCATCTTCACCATTTCAGAGATGCAGACACATGTCCTATGACTGTTTCTTCATGATGATGCTTGGTCTCCAAAGTGGTCTCACATTATCATAACATGTGGGGGAACTTAAATCCCTCAGCTAAGGTTCTTGGTGACCTTAAGAAACTATAAGATGATTAACTAAATGGACGAAGGATGACTTCCATCACTCCTACATCTCAAGCCCATCATACAAAGAGGTGAAGTGAATGAAAAAAACATCAAATTTAGAAATGAGGAATGAATCACCCTGGAAAGGGACACAAATGCATCCACCATAGACACAGGACAGACAATGGCACCCAGGGTTTGAATCTCAAAATAGGTCACTTTTCATATTCATTGACATGCTAATGATCAGGACACAATGTTGCATTCTTATTCTTCTCCAAGATCTGTCTTCTGGTGGACATGGAATGACAAAAGACACCAAAGTGCACTGTTTTGTATACATTTCTCAAGGAATCAAAACAGAAAACATTGTGTTTAAAGAGCAAAACACACTCACCATTGGGGTGTTTAAATGTGCTTCTGCTTTTCCAAAGTTTTCCAAGAGGATTAGTGTGAATGTATAGATCTCCCATCCACTGAAGAGCAGTATGCAATCGGCTCTCCTGGAAGGCAACTGGTTTAGTTTAAGGTATAGGAAAACGATCCACAGCTGGACCAGAGAAGACCAGATGTATGAAGCTTGAGAAGAGCAAAGTTCTGGGGTTTTTCTTCATGAGTCTCGTCCGCAGTTGCGCTCCACGCGTGCGTCTCCTGAAGTCTCCCAGCTGCGCTTCTTCACCTCGGTGGGGATACCAAGGACTTTTCTTCGAACTAGCTCCTCCTACTTCCAGGATTTGAGGATTCAAGAATTCCACTGCCCCCCCCCCCCTGCGATCCCCCAATTTGATCCTCTCTTTCACCTCTTAAGGACGGATGCCAGCTTAAGTAGGAGCTTTCCAGAAATGTTGGACTTGAAGTGTCTCTACAGTTTTCAAACAATGTGTATGCATGCAACTTTTTGTTAATATGGAAAGTTGTCTGAAAGTGCAGATAATAATGCATTTAATATAAACCTCTGTTATAAATAATGGTATTGAATGTTTAAGGAGAGAAGCTATAGGAGAACCAGTAATTGGATTATTCTGATGGGATGGAGAGCTGCATTTGAAAGGATGATGTGTGAAATGGTATACATTTACTGTTAAAGTCAATATAACCCACCCAACATTTCTCTTGGTCCTGTAAACAGCCTTTAATCCAATAACAGACACTTTGTTTCTTGCATCTTAATGCTGAATCTAAGCAACAGCTGTGATGTAATCCAGACAAACCTTTGTTTCATTCACGACAAAAGAATTTCCATCTTTGTGTCATTCTTTTGTATTTGTTTGATTTGTTCAACAATTATGTAACATGGCTTGCAAAAGATTCAAAGATATAGGAAACTCATTGAAAATGCCAACCTTGCAATGAAGAATGTAAGTTTTATCCAAATGTTTTTGGTATACATATAGCACATTTTCTAGGTTCAGTAGTTCAACCCATTTGAGGACTCTGCTGAGGTTCTTTTTAGAGATTTTCTTTTATTTTTCAGCCCATGATTTTTCAAAGTCAAGTTGGGGCTATTTTCAGAATTGTCACATCCATTATGCTATATATTGCTTAAAAGTGCACATTATAATGTAGCAATTTTTACTTGTTCTATAGAGTGCAATCCCTTGTCAATTCTTTTAAAATATTTGATCTTGGTTTGTATATTTCCAATTACCTAAATCTTAAAAAAGTTTGTCTTTTTGTCACATACGTACACAGGTCAAGTTACCTTTTTTTTCTGATGTTTAAATGTTGCTTCATTTTACTAGTCACAAATATATTCTAAGAGCGTTTGGATGTCACGTCCACAACACAAAATGTCCCATCCATGATGCTGGAAATGCCCGTAGCTGACTTATCTGGCAGCATCAATGCCTTCCTCTGAAAAAGATGTGTGGCTTTTCACCGTTTCGTGCCAAAGTGTCTATACACTGTCAAAATACACTTTAATTTACAAGACTTTCAGTAACTCTGACTGATCACCCCTTCCCTGATGTGTTTTTCCCTATGAGCTGCTTTACATCAACAACCAGGTCCATTTGCTCACTTCCCTTCCAGAGTGAATGCATCTCCATCTGCTTAAACAATCAAACCCTCAGAATCCACACACCACATCGCAAGAGAGCCACCTGCTTTATTTATAAAGGTCTGATGTGGTCTGTAGATGACTAAGAGGAGAGAAAAACCTCCTAGTATGGGTTCCACCACATCGACATCTGGATATTAGTTTAACGGTGTATTTTAAATGAGGTACACAATGCTACCGGTTGTGTATTTTAAACAGATTATGCTTTGCATTGTTGCACCAAAAGAGAACCGAATGTATATGGATATCATATATTCTGTTCTGCCAATTGCATATATTTTCTGAAAGGTTCAGCTTGTTAAATCTAAGGGCATCTTCTGGTGAATTGTGTAAGGTCTTTATACACACATGAAGAAAATGACACATGCACCTTTGAGAAAACTGGCTTGCTTAAAAATCTGCCCTGCAGCGCTCTGTTTCTCCCAAAAGCTGATACTACAATTTGCAATTTGTCCTAATCAATAACACGAACAACTGAATGGACACAGTTCTGCATGACATTACAAGCTCTTAATAGAGTCATCACTGTCTTAGGAAGGGTCACACAATGGTTAAATTACAAACAATGAAATACAGTATCACTATGGCAGTTGGATCAATCTGTAGTGCCAGAATTACCGTTTAAATCCATTCTGATGTCACTTACACAGTGATTTACACCAGCATTGAGAAGGGCCTGCACATCATTTATTGAATTTTTGTGTAAAAAATGCATTCTATAGAGCATCAGTCTCTACAATAGAAGTATTCTTAGCATTTTGTTATACGTGTACTCATACTTATACTGCATGTGTTGTCTTGTATACGAAATGAGTAGGTCATTGGTGTTAAAATAACACTGGAGGCAAGTGTTACTCTTCTGTCGGGTATCAGATTCGGCTGGGGTGTTCGTTTTTCATTCATCAGGGTGTGGTTGAATTTCCTTAAATCAGTCACCATAGACATAATAAGACATCTACACCACAATTATTGTAAACAAATACTAAGACTGGGGTCAAATGTTGGATAGAATAAAAAATGTTTTACTGAAACAAATTAAATGACAAAAAAGCTTTGAAATTAAGTGAATATGCTGTCTAAATTGTAGAATATTTTTTACAAATATTACAATTGAATTAAAATATATTTTTTTATATTTGTGAATTTAAGGGAGATTAACTGTTATTAAACGAACTTTTAGTCAATTGTTTCGATGTATTTCACTGAAAAAATATAATTTTTTATGTTTTTTATTACTCTAATGTTAGAATAACGGTTTGTTTTTGTGATATTTGCCAACCCACATGAAATTCTTTTTAAGGGATACACATTTCAAGATCACATTTAACATTGTAAGACCATCTTGCAGTTCATTTTTTATATTTAGTGTCACATTTATTAAGTGTCAGAGTTCACCCACTCACACTGACTGTTTGTGGAAAATGTGAAGCACTAATGTTAGCCCATGAAGACTAACAAGAATGAGGTCATAACATTGTCCGCATAGCGTTTCAAGGAACACTTCACACATTAATGAACTTTTTTTATTGCTTATTCAATTGTAGATGCTATTTATCAGATACCTAACGCAAAGCCTGTTGTTTTGTAATTCATGTTTTACTTGTTTGTGACTTTATGAAATGTATCTTCAATGTCATACCGGTTCCTTGCATCCAAATTTGCTGTTTTGTAGAAAAGGGGGAAAACACTGAACACAAGGATACAACAGTGTGTGTGTGTGTTCAAAGATGACCAACACTTTTAAAACTTATTTGTTAGATATTTGCAAAAGCCGAGTGACAAACACAAAGTGGGACTTGCAATAATGCATTAAAAAAATTAAATGTGCAAGGTTTTAAAAAGACTGCCGCAATATTTAAATTAAAATAAAGTTGGAATCTTGTAAACTTCTTAAAGATATGTTGCAGTGTGAAAGAATGAGTTTGATTTAAAATAGTTCCTAACCACCAGGGATATTTGTGTACATTTTCAGTTCTTGTGTCGGTTTTATCAAATCTTTCTGATTTTTATAAAATCTGTCCATGCATTCAAACAAATATTGCCCTCATATGAATTCAGACAGTGTTTGTGTCCAAACAGACGTTTCTTTCTGTTTCCTCCCAGCGGTCGGACATGAACAAGCAGCCTTCAGTAAAAACTGCAAAGTTTCAAACCAAGGATGTTATTGGCCATCTCCTGGAAAAAACCTCATGAGCTCTGCTTCAGCCATCACAGAATGTGATATATGTTTGCACTGGGAACTTTAAATGAGAAGGATATTTCTAAACATGTCTGATCCTTTCAATCAAATCTTTGCTTTATTTTAAAGTATAGAAAAGTGTTTTGATCGTTTGAAAATAATCGACCTGGCAATTTTCTCTGCTATTCCATTATAATGCCACCATTCATTACAATGAAATTGACAGGATTGGCGTGAGTTGCCACCCTGCGATTTTTCATACTGACGTCTATGATCTTTATGGTTTATGGTCTTCACGCTTGTTTGCACCATTTGTTACCTACGTCGTCCAGATCTTGCAGATCTTCTTTCCCTGGACACTGTCAAGCTTACAAGAACAGGCAGGTGTGTTCAGCGTATTGATATATTCTGGCTTTCTATAAATCAGATGGGCTGTCATCGCTTCACATGAAAGTTAACAGGCTTTGCTTTGATCACAGCAGAACAACGGAAGAACACGTTGACGTAAAACTGTGTTGAACACACAGACGGAAAGCATTCAGAATTCTATTGGTAATAAATCGGAATCAGGAGAGGGTTTGATAAAAAAGTCCTTTTGATTTGTATAAACTTGTTAAATATATTCAGACACAATCTGTGTAGCAGATGGAGGTATCGCTGGCAGAGGAAAGCCGTGTTGGTGGTATTGCATGATACACATCAAAGTCATTATCGCCTGTGAACGTTTAGCACTTGAAGACTTATAGCTTCGTGGCTGATCTTAACTATAAAATGTGCGTATTTTTTTAAGAGCTCAGCGATCTTCACACACACTGCAGTCTGCAGACTATCAGGTTCTCCTATACTTAGATCCTTTATAAAGGAAGCTGGTTTTGGATGCTACAGTGAAATTCTTTTTGGTGTAAGACTGGAATTCCTAGGTTTGTGGTGTCTGTTGTTTCATACAAGTGTGTTTTTCTTATTTGAAGGCCTGCAGACTTTTAAAGCTAGGAAACTGTCAGGATGTTTAGGAAGCGTAAGCGCACATTTACGCCACAATGGATGCGGAGGAAATCAAAATGTGGTTTTGCCAGGCACAGCATCGCCGCACCCAGTTTGCCACAATGAGCAACTTGGAAAAAGCTGCAGGACTTCACCGAATCTCACAACATTTCCAGCGTTTCATGCTCTTTAGGTTTTTGCTCATTCGCACATTGTGTCACGCAGAGCCCTACTCACACCGATCAGCACAATTGTGTTAAGCCGTTTTGGACGGCGACACAGCTCGAAATGACATACGTGGTAGGGGGTTTGCCACTTCTTTCAGGGTCCTCCATGGGAAACAAATCTACATATCTTCAGTCCAAAAGATTCTGTTATTACTTCGCGAGTTCACAAGGGTTGCAGTTTTTCTGAAAATGACATGCTTGTGTGGTTAAGCATCTTTGCCTCTGTGGTGCACCAACAAATGAAACCAAGCGCTGGAAGAACAAAGGGCGGGTGAATACCTAGGTCTGCGGTCAAGCTGTGAATTCAGCTAGACAAGACACGATTCAGCCAAAACGGCCCTGTTTTGGGACTCTCTGACCGTGGCCAGAGTGTGGCTTCGTGCTGTCTGGAGCTTTAGTTGACCGATGCTCGCTGAGACCTTGCATTAGGTCATGCGGAGAACTTTTACTGCTCAAAAATAACCATCTGTAACGACAAAAACATCAAGTTGAGGGAAAGTATTTGTCAACCTTCTTCCACTTATGAGACCTACAGGCTTAAAATAAAGGTGCTTTACAATGCCAGAGAAGAACCTTTTATCGTTTAAATGGTTCCATGAAGAACCATAAAACTTACTTTCTCACAAAAGGTGTGGTAAAAAGGTTCTTCAGATTATACAAATGTAAGGAAGAGATGGTTTGTTAAAGAACCTTTGACCGAAAACAATGCTGCACTTGGAGAACCTTTTAAAATCTTAATTTTTAAGAGTGTATCAGGGGTCTCAATGAAATTCAGATTCTGTACCCATTTATAAAAAAACAAATGTAATAAAAATAGTAAATTCTTCCTCCAATCTCTTAATCATTGTGTCTTTCTTGAGGTGCATTCATCCACCTAAAAATACTTATTTGCTTATTTTTGAAACCCTTCTCTTGAAGTCAGTGAAGCATTTCCTTCGGCTGTAAAAAGGATCCCTGCAAACTGTTCTGGGTATAAAAAAAGTCAATTTAAAGTCCAGAGCACAGCTGTATGGGGTCATGACAGGGTCCGGGGCCAAGAGTTTGAAGACAATATACCATGAGCACAGCAGGCGGACGGGCCGATTGCCAAGAAGCCGTCCGAATTTCCATATTTTTAACCCTGCTCTGCTCCGTAGCCAATGGCATCGGTCATATCCTGAAGGCTGAAGTGCAGACATGAGCTCAGCCTGCTGCCGATCCAAGAAGAATAAACAACAGATGACTTTTTCTCTGCCATGAGAAGCTGAAAGTGAAAGATTTAATAAAAAATCTCAGCACAGTCAAATAATGTCACGTTCTCTTCTGAAACTCACCTGTTGGGTTAGAATAGATCTTCAAAACATCCCTTCATTTACTAAGCCTTTAGCTGCAATCCAGGAGGAACATCTGAGATTTAAAGAGACAACCCATACCCCCTTAAGATAAAGATAAACTCACTGTAAACACAGCGCCGTATGTTTTGTTGAAATGCATAGTTATGGCAACATAACAAACCAACATGACAGGACACATCCTCTTTCATGCAGTTAGATGTTGATGATATAGATGTGGGTGTTTCTTCACGGTAGGTAACTAGTTGGACTGCCATATATGATTCATCCAGTTAGAAACAGGACACAAAACAAACTCCTCCCACAGGTGCCTGCTTAAACAGCCATATAGAGTCTAGAAGTGCATATAGAAGTCTGTACGATATGTTACATGTTATATGTTAACTGTACAGCAATTTTTTCACGTGCTGTGATGATGTGACAATAAAAGTGACTTTGACATCGACTTTGACTTAGATATCTCATATTGGACCAACATATACAATAATATGCATACGTAGTGTAGTACAGTCTTGGTCAAAAGACTTATGCAGGTTTTGAATAATTGGTTTTGAATATAAACTAAAGCTCAGCTTGATAAAAGAAGACCTTTCAAATAGATATTTTATGTAAGCTTTAGTTTTTACTTTCATGTTTTTTGGGTTTTTTTTAATACACAATCCCTTTTGTCTTAACATTTTCTTCAAAGGTGTAGTGTTTAAACCTTTTTTGAACTAGTCACCTCATAATTTGATTTAACCTGAAGGGTAATAAAGAACATTTCAAACAAATATACAATTTCACAGATATTTGTCAACCGTACTTGTAATTCCACTATTTGTTGATGTTATTTAGATATAAATAAAAGGAAAATAAAATGAGAAAATAAATGGAAAATTTGTTTTACTAATATATCTATGTATAGTGTAATTGTATGTTTCAATTCTATTTCAAATCAGCGTTCTGAGCTGTTTTAATATATGGAGCTTGACTTTATATATAAAACATTAACTGCAAAATAATGGATTTCTTATTAAGCATTTATGTCTGGTTTTAGTACATATAAAACTATTTGAATCAAGAAACATTTACCGGGCAAGAAAAAGGACCAAATATATTTTATTTTGGAAGAGGAAATATAAGAAACAAGTAAATGGATGTTTAAACAAGCAAAATAATCTCCCAATGGGGTGAGAAAAATAAACTTAAATTAGTTTTATTTTTAAATGAATTAAAGTTTATTTTTCTCACTCCAATGGCAGAATAGTGTGCTTGTTTAAAGATAAATGTACACAATTTATATTTTTTCCCTAAGCAAGACAAAGCATCTTAGTTCACTTTCCTAGCCAAGTAAATGTGTCTTAATTTTAGAAATATTAAATATTTGTACATTCCTTGCAGTGTTTTTCCACAAAATCAACACAACATAAAAAAATACCTTCATATTATGTAAATAAGTTATATAATGAAAATTTCAGAGTCTAGGTTTGTGTTTTCTGTGGTATTCAAAACAAAACAAAGCACTCAATTTGTTGAAAAACATAATACATATTTAATATCACATATGTAATTTCTTTTCCGGTTTCGGTCTCCGTGCAGTTTATTGGTGGCTCTGTGGATACCCTGTCAGACCGCTGGGCACCTCAAAATCACTAAAGCTTGGAAAAGCAGGCACCAGACCTTCGTGAGCAATCAAAACTGTTTATTGTTAAAGAAGTGAGCAAATGCTCTGCGGATTTCTGCTGCAAACAAATTCACCACAGCCCCGGCAGGGCATAAACACTGGCGGCCCCCTGGCCCTCCACACAGGAAACAACATCTACTGCTGGGGGTGTGACGGACGACTGACAGCACACATCGTGCGATATGAACCAAAAAATGAGACACACTTTAAATTGACTTAAAGTTCAAAAACTAGATGAAAAAGGCCCGAAAACTGTCTGCCATAGATCCTTAAGTTCCGATCTTCATCGGTTGAACCAATCACAGATGATTTATGAGTGTTTCTTCAATAAAACCACACTTTAGTTTCTCAGTCCTCTCATCTCTTCTCGGAGACCCGATATGGCGCCAACTGCCACTAGCCCCACATATGTTTCAACGACTACAACCATACATCTAAAAGGGTCCAGGTGCCAACAAAAGAACTAGCAGAGTTCCTACACGCCTCTGCCGTTCGAACACACACGCGTGTGGTTTCTTTAGCATGACTGATCTATGTCACCCATTAAAGTGAACACACACACTTTCTACAGCGCCACAGGCCGGCCCGACTGCTGCAGGATCAAGATGTTTTTCCATCCTTTCATCAGCTAAGTATATTAGTTTGAGAAGAAATTGTGTGTATATTTAGTGAATTATGCAACTGCGGTCACAGCGAGGGAAACAATGGGTGGTTTTATGGGCTTTAATTAAATAAGGGATTGTGTAATCTTGCTCAATGCCACTTTTGAGTCTTGTGCGTGTGAGTTTGTCAAGGATTTGTGCAGGTCATATTATATGACTAAAATCTAAAGAAAACACATGGAGATATTAAGAAGTAGATTAAGAAATGGAAAACTTGCATCATATGTGTCATGTCTCAAGCCGCTTCGGAAATATTTCTTAAGGGAACTTTGTCAGGCTGTATGGTTTTATAAAGAACCTTGAACGTTAACAAAATCTGAACTTTGGGGAATCCAATGTTTTTCTATGGCATCCACAACAAGAACTCTTTTTAAGGGATAGTTCACAAAAGATGACAATCTTTGCATCATTTACCCATCCTCATGTCAAAACCTGAATTATTTTTATCCTCGTGCTGAATACAGAAGAAGATATTTTGAAGAATGTCGACAACCGAACAAAATCACCGGCAGAAATAAGCACCACTCTCCACTCAATTGTTAATTTTAGAAAATATTTTGCATTTCAATTATGAAATGGAAGTGTGACCAGACATGCTTTCTTTCATAGGCCTGCGGGTTTCCAACCAATAACATTCCAACCTTGCAGAACAAGTAGAAGATATTTTGAAGAACAAATTGTACCCATTTACTTGGATTGGTTTGTATCCATGTAGTTCAAGGGAATGCCTACCACCCCTGTTCAGTTCCAGACATTTTTCAAAATATCCTCTTTTATTTTCTGCATAAGAGTAAACAATGACAGAATTTTCCTTTTGAGTGAACTCTCCCTTTAACTTCCTTACCAATCCTAGTGGAGAAATAATGCTGATTTGAAATGTAAAAAAGATTTGTTATAGTCATGTTTAGGCTAGTGATTAGAATATGCAGTTTGCACAGTATAACGTCATCATATGCATGAAAAGTCTTCACTTCTCCAAGTCTCACACAAACAGGAGAACCTTGTGCTCATATACAGACTCCTTCACTTCTGTATTAACATAACCAAACAACCACAGGGATGAAATGAACCGCATTTGATTCCCGCTGGCATTTCACACGTCGTCTTATGCTTTGATACCAAAGAAACCCCAAATGCACTCGAATGACAGATGAGGTGCTGCAGCTTCATTCTTGGGTCTGCTCAAACGCTCCCTGGTGATTTAAACAGAGAAACAGTGGTGGATGTTTTCTGCAGCCAGCTCGCAACACGGGCCTGCTTTAATGGAGCCCAGATGGCCATTAGGTCTAATAACTCTGCGGTCGTCCCCACTGAGGCTCACAGGAAAAGGAGTGGGGCAGAACGTCTCTGGGCCGGACGCTGGCGGGTCTGTGGGCAAAGGAAGTGGGCGGGTGGAAGGGACACATGCACCAGTGGGCGGCGAGGGACGGTCCAGCCGACAAACACACACATTCATATTTTACGAACAACATTGACGGACTGGCACAGCATAGGTGGACATGTGGGCGCTTTTAAAAACACAAGTTTAGTCAAAGTGGCAATGAAAATATTTAAGCAGCTGCTCTGTGTTTAATACCAGGATGTTAGGACAGGATATTTGCTTCCCTAAATCAGATTTTGTAAGTCAAACCAGGCACTCGCACACTTAATAGTGCGCAATATATATCTGGGAAGTTCTTGTTTGGGGAAGGAACTGAAATAGCTTGCAAACACACAAACCCAAGCCTCAAACCAGCACATAACCGCCTTATCTTGTCCAAACAAAGTAACTGTCACTTGCAACTTTCCCAAATGTCAAGCACCTGAAATAACAACAGCAGCGGCCAGATCTGTGGCGATGTGGGGAGGGGCGTCATTCAGAGCTGGGTTTATTATGGACTACCGAGGGCACAACCGCAGCCAAAATCAGTGAACCAAGACACAATAGGAAAAAGTTTACATACATAAATCTAAGAAAGGGTCAAAGAGATTCCTGTATAGAAAAAACGAGGATTTACAATAGAACTGAATCTACTTATATCTTTACATTTAGGTAAAGGTAAACATAACAATATTTCTTATAATATATATATATATATATATATATATATATATAAAATGTTTATAAAAATAATTAACATTAGTAAATTGATGTAGTAAATAGTCTTTTGTTCTTCATTTAGAATTATGTTTGTATAAAGAAATAGGACTTTTAAATAGAAATTTATTTCTTATTAGTCGTTTGATCTTGTTTTTAGTAGAAATATCCAAAACTTTATAAATCTTGACACATTGACTTCTTCATCGAAAGTGATCTTTTAGAAACTCTGTAATGCTTTCTACATGTTTCACATTCATTTTAAACACTAAATCTGTGTGTTCATGTGAAATAATACTAGATTTATAGAAAATGTGTTTACGCATGAAATTAAGGCCCATCTATTATAGCACAAAATATTGATATAATCTGATGTTTGGAAACACATCCTTGAAGCACGTGTGCGCTCTTTAACCCAAGATGGTTTCTCCATATACTCCAGTCCATCCATCAACTTGACGGCACATCCTGGCAAACACATTTCATGGTCTGCTACAGTTGTCTGCTGGGGTGAGCTGCTGACCTTCACTGGATTTGTTAAGACCTATGAGGTGTCAATTAAGCACATCTGCTATAACAGTGATGGGAGTTAAACACTATGTGTGTAATTTACATTATACTGTCCCCTGGTGACACCTTGGGGTTATATGTCTGCCTGTGTGCAAGGTGGTATCACTTGCTGGCAAATTAATGTAATATTGCCCCCAAAATGCCCTTGTGAAAGTTGCATGTTTATTTTTTTTATGTGTTAAAATGGCAGTTTATAAAACAAATAAATTTTTTAAAAGATAATGTTAAAGAAAGATTTTAAATCATTTTAATATTTATTATTTAGTATCATTTCTATGTGTCTTATTTCACATTTATCACACACTTTCCCATGAACGTAACTTTTTTTTAAATCATACTTATTACTTCTCACTGTGTTGTTTAGGAAAGGTCTTCTGGATTAAGTCTGTGTACTTTTTTTAATGGTTTAGTAATATATAAAATAAATGGTTACACCACATCTCTAGGTGAAGCACCGGCTATCTTTCTTTCATCAGAATTAACCCTACATTGCCGGACACATTTCTCAAAGCAATGTAACAGAGGATTTTGCATTAATGAGCGCAATTAAATTTGTACAGTTTACTATTTAAACACAATGGGTTGGGAAAAAATGTCCTGTCTCTTAAAGATAAGATAATCATTGAATACATAGGAAAATCATTTCTAATACTGACTGATCAAAGGCTTTGGTGTGTGTATGTCTATACATCTTGTGCATTCATTCTTTCATCGTTTCCTTAATTAATGTACATATGTAACTTTTAATGTCTTGTTAAATACCCTTGGTGTCCCTATGATGAGTCCGGTTATAAAATTAGATTAAATATGATATAAACTTATGTTTTTGCTATCTAACACTATACAAACATGCTAACACAATAAGAAAACAGTTTCATTTTGGAGCAATCTCTACATTTGTATTGATAGATCACAGGATCCGAATTGCTTAAAAGCCCCATTTGTGTTCTTGTGTATTCCCTATAGATATTGAAATTCAAACTTAAAGGTACATACAAACAAGATGTGCTGTTTTTAATTTATTATTCCTTTTCTTTATTCTTTACTGTTTAGATTTAGTTATTAGTAGTTATTCTATTCTTTATTCGTTTCCTTCTGTTATTTTATTCAATGTTGAGGGTATTGTATTGTCTTCACAAGTAGATATGAGTGTTCTATTTGCTCATTCTCAAGGTTCTTAATAACTTCACGAGACATTGCTGTGAAGCTGTAGTTTTCCATTCTTACAACACCTGATGAAAGTATTTCTAGTCAGATGAAGTTAGAATGATCTGGACGAAACAACAATGAGCTGGATAAAGCTGGACAAACTCTGACTTTCATGGAAAGTTACAATGAATAAGAATCTGCATCTCAAAGAAACTACGATTTAATTCCTTTAAAAAGTTCATTATAAGTTCATTCCTGCTCAGTTCATTATAACATCACTTCGTCTCCTGCCTGCTGTTCTTCCCTTCATCTCTGAGTCTACCTGATCTTATTTTAGCCCTACAAAAGTCTGCAAGCGATATTCATAGTTGAATCAATCTTCAGGATCTATCAACATTTCCTTCATCCTTATCTGATGTCTTAAACAGAATACTCTACTCTAGGATCTATTGGTAAGGGGATGAGAAATAAATAAACTGGACATTAATAAAAAAAAATTTAAACCAAAATTGTTTTTGGCCTTCATTTTTGAGTAAGCCAGGAAAAAAAATCTGCTTAAACATGGGCCGTTTAGTTAGATCAGCGCACCCACACCATTATGCTGTAAAAGTTAATAAAATACTTCAAGGTATTCATGACCACCATGGACAAAATATCCTCTGATCACGTGACCTTTAACATGATGTCATATCACATAGGATCTCTCATCCTTCTCTTATCTGTATCTTTTTTTTGTGAAAGTCTGAACAATTAAACTGAACAGCAGCATCATCTTTGAAGAGTGTGTATTCCTAAAATAATACTTTTATAGTTTGTGGTCTGAGTTCACACTGACTTCAGAGCTTACAGATCTATAGGGCACAGGGCACGAGTCCAAAAACATAACTGGGAAAATAAAAGGCCGAGGACATGACTTTTCAGGACAATTTAATCTTTCTTTTAATTAAATTTATTAAATTAAATTAAATTGATTAATTACCATGTTTTTTTCTATTCAGGACTGGAAAATTTGTTCTTAATTTTCCATGTTTTCAGGGCACCTTAACTATTCATGTACGAGTAGAGACCATCATCATCTTATTTACCCTAAAGTGAAAAAAGTCACTAATGTTTCTTATGGGCTTTATGGTTCAGCATAAGTAGCATGTCAAGATGCCTACCTGAAATGACCCCATGACCCTGCTCATGTCCTCTATCCTTTAAGTAGCGTCCAACAGGAGGGCAATTGTAATTGCAGTCGCAGACGGTCAGCATGCAGCCATCAGACACATTGAGAAACAGTTGCCGTGGGTGACAAGTGATGGAGTAGCGCCGTCTCATGGGGCCACAAAGTGAAGCACTAGAGCTGGAGACAGACTCACAAGCTTGTACTGAAGACTAATATGCTCACCTGCATGAGACAAAGTCAGAGTTGTTTCTATAAGCTATAAGGGTTGGGTCCACACCTATTTTATTTTTTTTTATTTTTAATCATTAAAGACAAATCAACTTGTATATGCTGACAATTAAATTTCGAAAGGTTTGTTGCATTTCCAGTGTGTGACTTTATTGGATCTCAACATAATTGACAGAAATTCAGCAGTCTTTATCAAACTGGCCTTCACCGAGAATAAAACACAACAACTATTGAATTCTGATGAAATCCAGTGTGTTCTCAAACTTCAGTAACAGTAAACGTGTTATAAGCTACATCTTCAGGATTATAAAATTTAGCATGCAATTCAGAAAAAGCCATAAAGCTTTTAACAACCACCAAACACAAGGACAGATATATCAAGATATAAAAATGATTGCCACATTAAAGCCATTCCGAAACCAGTATTAAATGCAGAAGCAAAGACATTAAAATGTTCACAGACCAGCAGTGACATATAAAGTCTCTGCACAAATATGTAAAGCAATGCATGGAAAACAGCTGACGAATATTAATAAAATACAGTATTATAGACAGTTTAAAGGTTTTTGGTAACCAAACTTTTCAAATAATAAAAATCAATTCAGTGATCAATATCAATAACTGTAAATATTGTTCTTGAGGCAATAGTAAACAGCAGATGAACAGAAATTATCACAAGGGCACATGACAGTTGAAAGGTTTATAGGTAGGTTTTTTGTAAAGCTGCTCTTTGAAGGGGTCGCCATCCCATGGAAGACTGACAGCACTGGATGTACGAGGCTATCTGACGCTCTGAGACATGTGCAGCGGGGTCAACATCTCCTCAAAGATGGCACCCTTCACATTTGAGCCCCGCAGGTTTGCTTCTTGAAGGTCGCAGCCGGACAGGTCACAGTTCTGCACAATAAAAAAACATGTTGCTATGTGGAATACATTTCGTCCTGAAGTAATATTAAATTAAGTGCAAGTTGTTTTGAAATTTAACCTCCAAGTCAGTCCCTGCCAGCGTGGCACCCCTCAAGTTACAATTCTTGAGTTTGGCATTTTTTAGCGTTGCCACACGGAGGTTTATACCGGTCATCTGACTGCCCTCCATATCAACACCCTTTAGATTTGCACCTGTAAAGGACATCCCAATGCATTACATCCCAAAAATATATGATACTTAAAAATGCATTGTAGTTTCACAGATGCCAACTGCATTACCCTCCAGATTGGCTTTGAGCCCAGCAGGATCTTCAAAATTACAGCCTTTAAGTGACGCTCCCTCTGCGTTGGTGCAAAGCATTTTCACTCCCTGTAAATTGGCACCCTGTAAACACAGAAAACAAAAAGGCTTCAGAGTCTCATAAATAAATCGATGTAATGAAGAAAGAATCCACAAGCTCACGTCTAGATTAGCACTGGAGAGGTCTGCCCGCTCTAGGTTGGTGCCACAGAGGTTGGCATGTGTGAGGTTACACTGGCTGAGATTTGCCATCTTAAAGTTAATATATCGCAGGTCAAGCCGTGAGAGATCTGCCCCGCTGAAATTCAGACCCTGGGTGAACAAAACAGGTAAGACACAAAATAAGATTCAGACACATAAAACAAGGAAGGGTGGATGTCATGTACCTGACAGCGGAGCTCCGATTTTGTTGGCGTGGCAAGTAGAAAACGCACAAATTCTTTTCTGGAGATGGGCGAGTGGTCCTCCGGAGGCTGGGAATTCTGTAGCAGGAGAGAATATTGACCATTTTATCCCAAAATGTTATAAAACTGTTATAATTTGTTTTATACCTTAATAACAACTTCAAGCTGCTCCGCAAGCCGCTCAATTCCAAAGAAGCGAGCTTCTTCAAGCACTCCTGAACAAGGTAAAGTGAAGCTGTTACTTAATTCAGTAAAAGGTGGAGGTTAGCCAACATAAAGGACATCACAAGCATATTCTTTAGTCGTCTTTATTTCTCAGGGTCATGGAGAAACAGTTGTGTAAAATAAGCAAATATCAAGAACAAAACTATACACATAATATTTTTCCATTATTACCAAGTAGATTGATCCCGTCATTGATTATGAGCTGCCCATGTCTCAAATAGTTCAGTATGGGTTCAAAATAATCCGGACTGCGATCTATAAGATATGCACCCTGCCCGTCTTGTTTGTTTCCCCATACATCTGCCTCACAGGAAGACAGAAAGAAAAGCAACAGTACAGTGATATGCAGGATTAAATTTGAGGACAGATTTTAAACATCATGTTTAGTACTCACCCTTATCTCTGAACATGTGGGCCAACATGCTCTCCGGCTCTTTGACCAAAGTACTTCTGAAAAGATGAATGTGATTTTTAATGCATCACTCTTTGCTTTTGTGAAAGATAGGACATGTGTTTGCGTTTTGTTTCAAGTGATTTTAATGATGTTGGTTAAAGGTTGTTTTGTGAGATCACCGTGTGGTTGTGAATCGTCTGCCCCCCACATTAAGGGTTATCCAGTCTGTGTGTGTCCATGAGTGGAACTCATGTGGACCGTCTGAATTATTTGGTGGATCTGTAGAACATACTGCAATATAATTCAAGCGGGACAGAGTAACACAAGCCAAATCGATGTAAAAAGGAAGGATTTCAAACTCACCAACAAAAAAGTCTCCTTCAGATACATACAGGACATCATCATCCCTATGACAAAGACACAAAATAAATATGGGGTCATTTTAAATGTTTCTGACCGCCCACATGAGAAATATTCCTGTGGTTTTACTGGAATATATAATGTAATCTAATTACCGTAGCTTTGTGATTACTATAATGAAACAATGATAATATCTGGAAAATTGATTACAGATTACTTAGGCAAAAGGCAAATCTATTAATATAGCACATTTCATACGCAGTGGCGATACAAAGTGCTTTACATAAACGGAAAACGAAATAGAAATCGACTATAGAAACAAAATTTGATTTAAAGTGAATGACATCTAAATACACTAAATAACAACACTGTGTATTTCATGTAGGAGTCAATGTAAATGTATTTTATGTATAATAGTACGCTAGTGTTCAAAGGATTTGGGACACTTACTCTCTTCTGCGGTCCTATTTTCTCACATTTTCAATGATAATAAACTCAACAAAATTGTGAAATATAACAAAGAGAATTAATTTGTTAGAACTTAAATGTAAATAAATACATAAACATGTTTTTTTTAGATTAGATCTTTGCACAAATGTTTTCATGTTATTTACAAGCACATTCTTAAGGTGTCATTCTGATGCTCATTAAGATTTTTAAAGGCTTTGTTCCTCTTCTTTTAAAAGTAATCCATTTAAAAAAAAATCAAAATAAATGACAATTTGGACCTGAAAAAAGCTTTTATTATAAATAATATAACTAAAATGTATTTAGTTATTTTAAACTAGTTATTTTTATTTTATTTAAAAAATTATTTTATTTAATAACTAAATAACTGTATATAAACAGTAAGGCATGCACCTTTAAATGAAAATAATGAGAAATATTTCACTTAAATGTCCCAAAGTGTATCTGACCTGATAAGAGCTATATCATCAATAACTCCTCCCTTCCCATTGTACAAGTTTGCAGCTTTGATACCAAATTTGGTACTTGCAGCTGACAGCAGATCAGCCAGAGTGCCATAAACCGCCACTACCTGTTTAAAAGAGAATAAAATAAAGAATTTATTTAATAATAAACTTTTTAATTTAAGTCATAAAGCGCATTTACCTTCCCATTGTGTGACGTTCCGTTTATAAATAAAGTTACTCTCCTCATAACTGAGATTATTATGTGACTGCTGGGGGTTTTGTTTTGTTTTTTACACTTCCGGTTACACTGCGAACCATTTCCGTTTGTAACGGGCGACCGTTCACTTCCGTTATGATGACAGCCAATCAGCGATTCGGTAATAAAACGCAGTATTAACACCCTCTGGTGTAATTGTTATTTTAGTATTTTTAATTTTATTTTTTATGTATTTGTTTGTATATGTTTATGTTTTCCACTTTAGACTTTCTAAAAAAAAATAAACAAAAAAAATAAAAGTCACTCGTGTTGTTCAACAATACAAAAAAAAATGTTTGTGATGTAAATGACTTATTTTAAAGCTACACAATATAATAATTAAGTGCGCATAATAGCATTAGTGTAGATAATCATAACATTGCATAATCACTTTGTACCGTTGAGATGTGTCAGCACCGGCGCCATATTGGAAAGGTCAGGATTGAGTATGTGGCCCCTGTGATCTTCACAACTTCAGTTCAAATCTCGAGTTTTTACAGGTATTTATGACAACAAAATGTAGATCTACTTTTATGACTATTAAAATAAATGTTTGTGATGTTTTTGAGCATGTGCATGGATATGTTTTATGAAGCTTTATGGATTTGAAAGGTTTATGTAAATACTTAAAATAACATCAAACAAAACAATCCACAGGACTGCTCTTTAATGTGCCTCTAAGATCTTGTAAGATGTGCCCAGTATGAAGAACATCTTATTAACAACAGGTCATAAACAGTATGTTTATAAGCAGTTTGCCAACAAACTTCTAAGCAGAGTGTAGATTCATTTTGAATAAAATACTTTCCAAATAAAAACAAAACAATAGAAAAAAACTGTTCGTGTTAGAGTATGCACATTTCCATTCAAAACAAATCATTGTCCGACACTTAAATTACAACAACCGAGTAAAGTCTTGTTAAGTCCGTGTTTGTGCTGCTTCAGAAGTAATCTGCAGCTTTTCTTCTTTTGGGGAGCAGTAACAGATTGTCCGTAATGGAAGCTGGATCTTGTGTGACTGGAGTTCCGGATTTTCCAGGTGTGGGTGTGGTGGAGGGTGTGGCTAGCCCTCCGAGCGGAGTCTTGGATCCGATGCTTCTGTGTGAGGGAGATGGCGTGTAGCTCGCCCTGAGGGCTTTATCTGTGTATTTGCTGGATGATTTGTTCACGAGACGCTGCAGAGCAGGAGACAATGCTGCTGGGCTGACTCCCTTCGGAGTGAGACTGTTAAAACACAAATCATCATATTTACAAACACATTTCTTCCTGTTTGTATTTATGCGCTGGTTTCCACTCTACAGATAACTTTACTTCTTGCTTTCATACCTTGCCAGATTTTCTGTGACTCTCCGTAGCGCATCTTGCTTCTTTGCTCTGTTTTTTACAGCAGCTTCATTTGCCATTTTGAGTCCCAAACGTTCTCTTCTCCCAGGCTCTGGAATCTGTGCCAAAGGAGTGGAAATGTGATTATTTGCCAGATAGAATACATTTATTTTTCAGGATATACACAAGCGGGTAAATATAACATATTGGCTAGAAGAAATGAACTAGACCTTGAAAGACGGGCCATGACCTCTCTCCACAAGAGGTGTATCTGAGCCGTCCAGACGAAAGGGGGTGCTTTCAATCTCACCCCATGTCATCAAAGGTGACTCGGCTACACCTTGAGGACAAATCAGAACCGTTTAGAAAACCATGACACGACAGCAAGCCTTTTAATAATCATTTTACATTTCTAAAGTAAAGTTCTAAAAAAAATTGTTTCCTTCATTTTACTGATGACATGGGTCACCATTATACATTTGTTTCACTATATTAATCTGCTGGTTTTGTTGGCTCAAAATGATTATATTTGTGTTTATATGATTAGAGGCAAAAACAACATAATATATAAATAAAAATAATCCTGGTTCTTCCAACTCACCTGGAGCAGGGGAGGGCTCGCTCTCAAATCCATACCCGTTTACTTTTGGAGAATCATGAGGAAGGAGCTCTTTACCATCTGGACCCACCTTACCTTGTTTAAACTAGAAAGAATACAAAGAAGCACCATAAACATACAACCAGTTGGAATAATAGATAAAAGAATATTAAAGAAACAAGACATACTTGTGCATTGAGAGCAGCAGCTTGCTGGATCTGAGACTTGTTTAGGGCCTTACAGAAAGGATCACAGTTGAACCGTGTGTTCTTGTACAGAACTTCACGTGGCTTTTTAAAGAGCGTGTCATCTTTTTCCCCTTTTGTAGAACAGAAACACATAAAGTTCAGTGTTGCAGCCATGCTTAGGCTTGATGACTTTTTATTTGCATCATATACTGACAAGAATGTTTTCTAAAAACCTTACCTTCAGGATAATACATAAGTGCATTTTTGGCCTTATACTGCCACGTATCCAGCCCTGCCTTTGTGCATTCAAGAGCCTGCTTCTCTGTGGATGGCAGAGCGAGGTTCTGCTCATGCCTCTATAAACATAACACAATATCAATGTAACACAGTCTTTAAACAAGACCACTTATGGATACAATGCAAGCAGGCATTCTAGCATCCTAGTACCTCATTGTATTCATCCTCAGCCTCATAAAGCCATGCGTGTCTCAGCTTTTCCTTGTCCTCTGCGAGCTCCATAATCTGCTCAAAGGACGCGTTATCCTCACTCGTGTTTTTGGCAAGAAAACGATCCAGGGACGGAAGATCATTCTCCTCCGCCATGTCACCATCTTTCCCTGTATCGTTTGAAGAAAGCAGCTTAGAGGGGATTTTCAAAGGTGGGACTTTATCCTCTGGGACAAGTCTGGCTCATGAAATGTAGACATTATATTAAAGTCAAACTTACCATCGTCATCGCCTCTTGCTCCTCTGTGTCTGTTGTGTGAAGAGGACGGAGACGCACTGCGGCCATCCGGGGTCTCAAACGTGGATGGTGTGACATCTAGAAGGAAACGAACGGAATGCGCTGTTACACGTATCACATCCACTACACGAGACAGCAACCGAAAGACTTACGTGGCACATAGGTGCGTGGGGTGTATTTAGCCATCGCAGACCCGTATTTGATGGCGATCTCTCTCATCCTCTCCAGATCTCCATTCTCCTCTGCTTCCAGATAATCCTTCTGTGCTTGAAGTTTGGAGACGTCCGGAAAGAAGTCCCTCTGGATGATCTGCTCCAAACTCTTGGAAATGGCGACAACACAGTATCAGTAAATCCCAAATAAATGAAACAAATGTGATTATCAGATCAAACTGAATCCCATCTGGAAACAAAGTGTACACTGTTTTGATGACTTATAAAGGTCATGATATGATTCATAAGAACTATTTAAAGTGCTACACGTTGACATTAAAACAACATAACACTATTACTCA
This sequence comes from Triplophysa yarkandensis, assembly GCA_033220385.1. NCBI lineage: Eukaryota > Metazoa > Chordata > Actinopteri > Cypriniformes > Nemacheilidae > Triplophysa > Triplophysa yarkandensis. The sequence continues at coordinate 3,666,096 of CM065673.1, forward strand.
TAAACAAGACACATTTAGCATACCTCAATATATTTTTCCTCATCCAGAATCTTCCTCTTGATCTTCTTTGTGTCTTGCACTGTCGACCTGACAGCAACTGTACCCACATCAGCCTTCAAACTCAAAGCTTTCTTATCTGAATCGGTCATATTTCTGCTGTTATAACTTTAATCGAGCGTTAAAGATGCTTTTAAGACAATTATGTAATGCTGTTGATGTTAGCCTATAAGGTAGGTGCTCTTTCCTCTAAATATATCCCATTCAAATGAGTTTTAAAGACGTCTTTGCTTACTTTTAGGATTATTCGTTATGTTATGTTAACACAGTCGAGGTTTACACTGTTAACGAACACTATTAACGAAGAATAAACATTCTTGCTAACCAAAACAAAGCGCAGCTAACTCTGAACGTCGCACTTAGCATTCGTGTTTTCTTCTCTGCGTCATTCTGGCGCAGTGACTCACTAGCGCCCCCACTGGCCAGCAGACACACCTGCATGGTCATTTTCATCAGATTTCATAAACTCTATAATAGAAACATCATTTATACAAAATAATATGAACATAGTTATGAAATTATTTAAATATTATACAAGTACATACTTGTTTATTTTAAATTAACATACCGGAATGCTTGCCGCTCAAAACATTTCATATAACTTAACAGATTGTTGTTGTAAGAAAATAAGCAATGCAGACTTAATTATACAATTATAGAAATTATACATACAGACACATTATAGAGAAGGGAAATACTGCGGTTCTGTTAACAGTCTAGCGTAAACTTTGGCTGGATTATGTTGAAAGTCATCATTGTTAATACATCACTTATATTTTGGTGCTTGTAATGAGATCCACACATATTAAAGGATGCAAGCTAAAGCGTATAGTTATTTAAAATATAATTATAAGACAATAATTTATTTATTATAACATCAGACCAACTGATATGAGACCCAAGTTAAAAGAAAACGACGATGTGTGACGATCTTCACACCAACCGAAGACATGAAGCATCTCTATTTGGACAGAAGCTGCTCATTTGGAAATTAGGACAACAGAACAATGGCATCCGAATGGCTTACGTGATCCTGCACGAGCCATTCTGCCTTCACTATTCTAAAAGGCTTAGAGAAAGAAAAAACTGCAAAAAACACTGCAACAATCGTTTCAAACTGTTTAAAGGTGAAGTGCGGAAATTCTGTGACACCAACGGCAGTTTTGATACGTTTTAATGAACTGACACCGGTTAATTGCCATCCATGCACAGAGCTGATAAGATGACAGAGGCCAAGAGGCTGCAGCGATGTTCAGCGTAGTGCTTTATTTAGCCCATAGGGAGATTCTTGGCCAGTCTGTTTGGTGCTGGGATGTCAAGAGCAAAGGCACGTATTCTAAAGCAGCATCGATGGCATCACCGCAGATCCAGCACCGTCACACTTGCATCAGTAATAGTGGTGTGTCGGCTAGCCTAAGACATCACATATATAACATATTTCCAGTATGTTCAGTGCCCAACAAGTCCAATGATGATTATAAGGATTAGGGTTTAAAGCAATAACAACAATGAGGATATCACTCACAGAAAAGAGTGGAGGCTCCTTTGGATGTGGATGAAATCCTCTTTGTTTGCAGGAAGAGATCTCATCCATCCCATGGTCTGTGAGCCTGAAGTAGCCGGTCCTAAAATGTCAATACATTATTAGACGTTGTGTAATTGCACACAATCTTACTAATGCACGTATAACAATTAAAGGCTATGTATTTATGAACTACTGAAACTTACTCGTTAAATTTAGGTGAGCAGACAATCGCTATAGACTCAGGAAGCATCATTTGATAAGAACAGTGTGTGTGCATGTCCACGCTGGATAAAAAGGCTGTCTGGGTTGGATGGGTCTAACAGGAAAAAGAGATCAATTCATGTCGAGCCACAAAAGGTTTGACTATATGCAAAAACGTTGTATTTAAAGCAAGCAAAAAGACCCTACATGAATCCAGCCCAATGTAATGAGGTCATTCTGATCCTGGATCAGGAAAAGTTCCTCTTCGTTCTCAGTGTCGCAGGAGTCTGGTCCTCCACACTGCTTGGGCACGATCACATGTGTAACTGTAAAAGCATTCTTCATCTAGGAGGACAAACAAACAACAATATGCATAAGATCATGTAGGTCTTACTTCATTACAATAATTTAAAAGATGAATAATATACTACAACATATCAGAGTGAAGAACTTTTAAGGTGAAAATGTTTCAGTAGTCTGTGTAAGCATTTAAATACAAATCAGATTATAGAAAGCAAAATATCACTTAGAGTCGCTGTGAGCGTACCAGCTTGCCACAGAGAATGCCACAGGTCTCCACCGCTCGTGCCGTGTTTGCTTCTGCCAGCTTCAAAAATTTCTGGCACAGCTCGGCAGGAACAAAAAGTTGACGCATTCCACTTACAGACGCACCTGAGAGCAACAAAAGCACATTTAAACAAGACATAAAAACATGATACTGCTGTCATATAACAGTTGGTTCTCACATTGTCCCACAGCAACTGGAACACCAGGCTTCAATGCGCGATCAAACGCTGGGAGGACAGAAGTCGGAGATACAATGTTTGGAGCTTCTCCAGGGGGCGCTGGTTTTGAGAACGAAGCTTGTCGAGGTCCACGCACATCAGTCACCAGATGATCGGGGGGGAAGGTGGGAGATTCTGGACCGCTGAATTCCTGAACGATCCGCTGGCGCTCTTTCTCAAGTTGCTGCTTGCGGATCATCTCCTCGAAGGCGCTGAACTGCTCCTGTTCGCGCTGACGCTGCTGCAGCTCGGCCTGTCTTTGCCGCTCGGCCTCCAGTTCCTGCTGCCTGGCCATCTCTCGAGTCTGAGCCTCCTGATCTGCTTTCTGACATTCCCAGAACCCAAAAGTGAACAAATCTGAACCAACTTGAATTATATTATTTTTAAATAAAACATCCTTAAAACTCTCATTAAACCAAACGCTGCCTTTCAGATCGTTTTGCTTGGATTTCTTTTAAAATGGAAAATTCTTTATTTGCTCACCCAAGCTTTCAAACCTGTATGTCCTTCCATCTAAAGCAAAACACAGAAGATATTTTGAAGAATGTTGTTAACTGGCCCCCATCACTCGCATTGTTTTTTTGTCCATTCGATATAAAGTGAATGGGTGTCTTCGTTTTTGAATTTCTACAATGTTCAATATATCTTCTTTAGTGTTCTGAAGAACACACAGGTTTTAGACGACAGGGTGAGTAAATGATGACACTTTTTCCAGGGTGTAAAAATGTATGTTTATACGGGCATCTTTTGGACCGCAAAAAAATACGTTTCTTACAGAAGAGAAGACACAAACGGCAAAGAGGTTTGAGAACGTCTTTATAGTTGTCACCCACCTTCCGAACAAGATATTCTGCATTCTCTTTATCATACTGTTTAAGAAGTAACTTTTTTAGCTCCTCTGCTTTCGGAAAGGCAATATCCTTTAATTTCTAAGTGAAGAAAAAAAGTGCATCATAGTTTGAATATAACTTCTTTTCATTAACATTTTATGGTCAACTTCTGACATCTTACCCTCATTGTTTCTTTCTTCTCGGGAATGTTAGCCGTTTTATAATCTCGATGTTTGGGAAGTTTTTCAATAAACAACCTAACAGGTAATAAACATTATTTGTTATGATTCTGTGACTGAGAAACGCAAAATCAGCAACAGTCATATTCATGGCATCACCACAGGAATGACACATTACATAAACAGCTTAATCTGATATATGAAATGAATCGCCAGCCATTTGACACTTGGCACCTGTTCTCCGTTTACTTACGTTATGTACTTATTGTAAAGAATAAACGCATGCTCTACGTTCCCCTCCTCGGCATAGATGCAAGCCATTCGGATGATTTCCATTCCTGAACGGAAGTATCGGCGGGGCGGCACGTCTTCGCTGACTTCCACAGAGCTGCCCAGTTTGGTGAGAGCGCGCACCCTCTCTTCAGAGGAAAGACTGCAGTCATTGTGGTCAGTCATGATGTCTCCAGCCTGTAGATCAATAACCGCTTTGACCTTCCAAACCTCCAGTGCTTATCCTTGAAAAATAAAAAACAATTCAATCATTTCTTTATTAAACACTTCTATGTTTTCTATGTTGTCAGTTGGAGTGTTGAAGCTCATTTTTTGGATAAGATTGTACACAACACAAAGCTGATATCTAAAGCCAAAGGATTATCAAAAAAATATTTCTATATTGGAGTCAAGTTGTGGTTCATTTTTAAGTGAACTTTAAAGGAAATAGATCACCCAAAAATGCAAAATGTGTCATGTTCAATACTTGTCATTTCAAACTTGTATGACTTTTCTTTCTTATGCAGAACGAAAAACAAAGGGCGATATATCGACAGCCTTATCGATATCGGGCAATAAATCTTATTTTAAGTATTATCGGTGCAATAATAAAATGATCTCGTTATCTTTAAGCCGATAGATTAAGTATTATTTCTGCTGAACCATATCTCATGCTTTCTATTGGCCGGTAGGGAATAACTTTCTTTATTTATGTTTTATATTTTGGTTAAGCAATAGATTTTATGCAAATAAGGTCAGACATAGAAATGTAAAGCAACTAGAGTTCAGATCAAAGTTTTTTTTAGTTTTAAAATAAAATCAGTTGTATGTTTTCGCCTTTAGTGTCGTGCTTGGGAAAAATATGTATCGGCCAACATATCGGCCTCCAAATATAAAAGAGTCATCGGTTATCGTCCCAAATATCCACATGGGTGCATCCCTAACAATAACTGGCATCCCTTCATACAACACAAGCGAATAAGCAGCGGTGCCGTCACCGACATTCTTCCAAATATCTTCTTTTAAAAAAATACTTATATTTGACAACAGGGTGCACAAATAGACTCTTGGGGTTTTCATTAAAGGTTTATCATGATGTCATAGTAAAAAATACATTAATTACCAGAAATAACTTTTTTTATTATTGTCTAAATATTCTTTATTATATTTATGTCAACTGATTCCCACTCGTATGAAATATTGTCAATAGAGTGTCATAAAACACGACTCATTGACTTCACATTGACTCAATGGAGTTTGGTAGCACCCATATCTGACAGGCCATCAGCGAAAACAAAGACAGCCTCCATTTCTCTAAAACAAACACAAACATTATAAACTCTTACCTGTTTTAAGAGCAGTCCTTTACGTTTTAGATGACGATCAACGCACTTATAAACTCTGACACTGTGAAGAGAAACGCTTGTTTATTTCTACACTGACTGTGATGACAAAACACTTCCTGCATCGTCTGAGCTCCACCTTCTTCAGCCAGCTGACCGTGACGCAATGACGAGGCGACCAATCAGAAAGCAGGTCTGCCATGCTATTTAAATATTTACTTTTAATATTAAATATTGAATCATTTTTTGATATTAAATATTCAGGTTTTAATATTTATGAATGCCATCACAAATTAAAAATTCACACAAAACATTATTGTGTGTTTGAATCTTTATTTTAAAAGATTGTCCTAACTTTTATATATGTGATAAACCCCTCTGTCTCAGGATATATAAAACATTTGACTGACTTGGCAACACATTATAATACAACATACTTTTTTTACAATATTTAAAAAAGATTTAAAAAAAAAAGCTCTTTAGTGTTTAATATTTTGTTCCCATATTAAACCCACAGTATGGTCATGCGACAGTATTTAGTCCATGATAACATTTTCCGGTCATTTATGCTTTAGAGCTTAATCAAAGTATCTAATAGCATAAAATCAGGTTCAAACAAGCCTTCTTCAATCAACATGTATACATTCACCATATTTAGATCAACCACAGATTTTTAAAGAGGAGTTTGATAAAAATAAATAACTCCCTTGGCATCAAATTGAACCGGGTGGTAAAGGCCAATAAAATAGCACATGTGCTTTCAAATACTGTTTTACTGAACCAAAGTTCCTCCACAGAAAGAACGAACAAACAAGAGCTATTATAGTTTGTGTATAGAATGCAGAACAGTCCATTGGTTTTCCTGATTAATAAAAGTCTCCTCCGTTTCCACGTGGAATCCGATCTTTAGGCCCTTTCCTAAACCTATTCCGTTGTTTTCTGCATGGCCCTTTGGGTTCTGAACGCTCTTCAGACGGACAAGCAGTAGAAAAAGCATATTGGTCTTCCCATGAATCATCAAACCTAATGTGCTGCCCTCGTACGCTCTGGTTGAAAATAGGAGGTCTCGTAAACATCATATCTGGAGGAGGAGATTGTATCAAGGAAGGGTGGACATACTGTGGGGCGCTAAACCGCATCATGTTGTTGTTCGGGCTGGCGGAGACAAGAATAAGTCACTTAAACAATGTTTAAGGAACAATTTTTTTAAAATTATGAGTTAACATGATGAAATTTAAAATATACTATCCTCAATTGAGGGTGCCTTACAAAAATTGAGGTTGGTGTCCTCTATGGTGTGGTAAAGATCTTTGACGATTGAAAGGAGCATCATTGTGTCGTCCACTTTGATAAGAAGCAGCGTCTTCTGTCATGCTTAACCAGCCCAGAACAGGTTCTTGGTCTGGTTTGTCTATTCCTGCATTGCTGTATTTAAAAAAATCCAACTGAATGCAATAGCAACATTACATATGAACAGTTTGCATCGCAACGGTATATCTTACCTTCTTTTGGGTCCGGTTGTTAAGTCATGAAGATAATTCTGCCTTTCTATTGAGTGTCCCCTTGACTCATTAAACACTAAAAGACAGCGAAAAAATATTCAGATGATGATTATGCCATCACAGGGATGAAGTTCAGATCACGTTAAAAAAAAGTGAGCACTTACGATCAATCACTTTTCGGGGATTCATTCTCTCAACATCAATAAGGTATCTATTACATAATTTTTTATACTGATCAAATCTGGATACAATATTTCATCTACATACAAAAATACTGATCATGCATGAATGTTTTCACTATAAACTTACCGACATATAAGGTAACCTGTACGGTTTAAACCATGCGTGCAATGAACACCGATCAGCTTATCTGTTAAAGAAATAAAAACTTATAAAAATCTCCTTGAGACTCTTTGCACAATTCTTAAGTCTTCTTAAAATGTCTGCTTGTCCAAATCTACACATTCGTATCGCCTAATACCATAATAAACTTGTAATACAACTCCTATAACAAACAGCAACTTACCGTTACATTCATTCTCACGCAGAAAATGTCTAACAGCCTTCTTGAAGCTGAGAATTGTGGCATCACTCGGCACTTCATGCCCCGCTGTGTAAATCTTTAAGTAGTGTAGCGTGTTGGGCAAATCCTTACATAAACAGAATGAGGCATTCAGTTTTAACCAGATAAAGTGCATGTTGCTGAGCTATAAGTTGTGTTTAAAGGTGTTAGGAGTAATATAATAATGCAAAGTCTGGCACGATGTTGTACCTGTGGTTTGTAATATCGAGTTGTGAAGGTAAGATCAATGATAAGCCCCAACTCTAGACCTTCCGTCCCCAACATCTTTACAAGTTCTAACGGTCCAAACACTTCAGTTTGCTGTAAACGAGGACTAAAAGACTGCAACACAAAGAATATGAACACAATAACTCATTTAAACGTCGACAAGATCAGGACACAAACATCGATTTGCGCAAAGATAAATTCCCAAAACCTTTTTTAAGGGAACTTTGAAGGCGATAAAACGTGTCCCGGGAATCCGTTTACCCATCGCTGTATAGTCTGTCCACCTAAAAACAACACAACACTGTTAAGTCGAGTCATATTTATTCATAGCGCTTCAAACAAGCACAAAACAGCTAATCAACACTGATCAGTGTGTCAATAATGCAAAGTGATAGTTAAAGGCAGTTCATCATTGAAGCCAGTGATGTCATCTCTGATCAGGTTAAATAGTGTCTGTCCATTCATTTTAAATCAAACCTAACTCACTAACTCACTTCTTTTCTAACCTACTCACTCTATCAAAAAAATAATTAAATAAATAAAACTTTTGTAACTTCTCTCTCTGTGTAACTTGGTAGCATTGTTGTAGCACTTGTTGACCTATTGTTGTATCGGCTATTGTAAGTCGCTTTGGATAAAAGCGTCTGCTAAATGACTAAATGTAAATGTAAGTTATCGCTGTGAACGAAGTGACCCCAACTGAGCAAGCCAGAGGCGACAGCGGCAAGGAACCAAAACTCCATCGGTGCCAGAATACAGAAGAACCTTGGGAGAAACCGGCTCAGTTTTGGGGCCAGTTCTCATCTGACCGGACAAAACCAGCGGTTCTATTCCAGGTCTCAGCAGAGTGGAGCAGAATCCTCTGTTTCCTGTGGCGATCACAACTTTTAAACTTTAGTTTGATGAACCAGCCTTGAGCAACCAAACTGACCTGTCAGGAATTCCCTTTTTATTGGAAGGCATGACGTCACAGCAGTTCTGAGCTTTAAAATCTGCAAAACATAAACATATCCCTGATAAAGTATATCTACATCAATCAATCAATCAATCAATCAATAATGTGTTACATTTAAATACAATTTCAAGGAGACAAGAAACACATGACGTCATAAGACAACAAAAGACATTGGTTTCACTTTTACTCATTGACGAAAACAAACTTCTTTCAAATCTTCAGAAACACATTCATAATTAAAATTCAGCGTTTGAAAATCATAAACAATGTTTAAATAAAAACAAACATTTATTTTACCTTTTCAGGATTTCCACTTCCACGTTACATACACATGCGCGTGTCCGGCTCCAGTGACGTCATTCCTCAGCTCGGCCTCAGCGGGCTCTGCTGCCTCCTCAGGCCGGGAGGAGCAACTGCACCCCAACAGCTGCACAACCCCATTATATGCAGTTATTTAGAGGCATGTTTTTTATTATTAAATAGACTAATCATGTTTTTTATAGATGAATGTTTTTTTATGATAAAATCAAAATATTATATAAAAAAATATGAGGCCCTACACATACGTTTGTTCATTCAGCTTCTCCGGATCAAGAAAAAATGGTCAAACCACCGCAGATGTTTTTTTGTTACTCAAAATTAATGTAATCGTATCAATTGAATACCAAAGCCCTCATGGTTACCCAGAAACACTCAGTCTGCCAGGCACTAGACGGCCTTTTTAGCACCTTTCCGAGTCTGATAGAGTTATGTAATGCTTATGACACATAAGCATTGTCCTGGAAATTCCATATATGGCAAGACACGTGCAATTGCAAAATGACAGACGAGCAAATAAGACTCAGAGAGGCTGGGTCCAGCTTCATACACTTCATATATGATGCAGGGCCGGACCGAAGCCTCACCTGGTTAACCGTCTCACCTTATCCTCAAAAAGACAAGAAGTGATTTTAGACAAAACAGAGACAAAGATGTCTGCTTGTAGATATCCAAAGGAAAGTGCGAGAAACCGTGTGTTGGTTGTCTGCATAGAAAACTTCTACATGGATGCGGATCTGAACCGGCGGAGAGGTGTCAAGAGAGATATTAAGAGGCTTGACAAGACTCTTACTAAACTTGGATTCCATGTTGCAGTCAAAAAGGACATCACGGCGGATGAGATCTATGATGCTTTTAAAGCAGGTAATGTTTGCACGTCTTTTTTTTAAATATATTTGCTAATTCAGGTCCGATATCAATTAAAAGTCATATATTTTGTGTTTTGCTTAAACATCCTCCCCAGAAAAACATTACACTTTACTGCGGGTCAAAGTCTTTGTTTGGACTAATAATGTCTAGGGTATCTGCAAACTCTGATAATAAAATCATTGATCTCTGATCCGACCTGTTTCTTTGCATCGGCCTGCGTTTTTGTTTTTGAAGAATCAAAAGTTTGGTCTGTTTTGGTTCAAATGGTTTTCTTTTATTGAGCACAATTATGCAGGCCTGTATGAGCACCGACAGTTAACCAATGACATAAGATCATGTCAGATGAATTTAAAGGGGTGAGCGGGTTTGAATGGAGGGCATTGTGTATTTGTGAATCTTGTCTTCAACCGTGTAAACATTATAATGACAGCCTGTGCTTTTTTGTCTTTGGATAATGAATACCTTTAACATGCACACATTTTTATTATGCATGTCATTCATCTAAATCTGTCGTGTTTTTGTCATCAGAGAGCGAGGAGATGGTCGAAGACTGTTTTATTGGAATTATATCTAGTCACGGTGAGGAGGGTGTCGTGTTTGGGGCCGATGGATGTCCCGTGAAACTGGCAGAGATTTACAGATACTTTGGAGGACCACCAATGGAGGGCAAGAACAAACTTTTTCTCATTCAGGTATGACTTTCTGGAATGAGCATGTTGTTACAAGTTGAGATATTTCGACAAATGAAGATTGTTTTGTTGGAGATTTCCTTGAATTACTATTGTGAATGTTTACAGGCTTGTCGAGGCCATGCGTTGGATGAAGGTGTAGAAACAGATGGAGTGGAGATAGATTCTTCATCTCCAGAGGAAGAGGAAGGTCTTTCTGAGCTGTTTTCCATTCCCATTAACACTGGGGTTATGTACGCCACACCGCCAGGTCAGCATCATTTTTGTCATGACAGTTCTTGCAGTAAAATCTAAAGTGATTCAAAAGATTTGTTCAAATGGAAAAAAGTCATCATTTTAAACCTGTAAGACTTTTTTGTTCTGCAGAATGTTACTTTTACCGTGCAGATACAAAATTAATGCAAGTGAATGGGTGCCAGCTACCAACATTCTTCAAAATATCCACTTTTGTGTGTTCTGTGCAATCAAGAAAGTAACACAGGTTTAAAATGAGTGTAAACAAATGTTCTTTTTTAAAACTTTTTATAAACCGCACATGTCATGCACATGTATGAATTGTAATGTTAGCAGAACAAAATGTCACACTCTCACAAATTTGGATTTACTTGAACAGGTTACGCTGCATTTATGCATCCTCTGGGCTCGGTGTTCATTCAGACGTTCTGTGATTTGCTGGAAAATGAACGAGATCTGGAGATCACACGACTCATGACTCGACTGAACCATTGGGTGGCTTACAATTTCCAAGCCAGAGGAAAAGTGTTGGGGGGTAAAAAGCAGATGTCGTGCTTCGTGACACGCTTCACCAGAGAAGTTTTCCCATTCGTAGACAGAAGCATGACAGCGACGGAGAACCAAAGCTTGACCTTTACAGCCAGAAAGCTTGTACATGAGCCTGAGAGGTCAAAGAAGATCATCAGCTAAACATGATGCTATAGAGATTTTTGTACCAGAAATGTAATGGAGGAATGTTTTATCTTGGAGAGACGTTCCTTCCCTATCTTTTTCATCTAAGAGAGACAAGATATCATTCTCATCTGAGATTGAAAATATATCATTCGACGTAAGGTGTGCTTCCGAGCAGGAAATGTTCTGCAGGGAAAGGTGCAGGACGTGACCACTTTCATTGAAAATGTACATGTGTGGCCTGCTTGCTTTCGATATTTACCTTTATGTTGGTGTTTTTTATTATTACATGCAAAAATAGAAAGTATTAAAGACTAAATTAATAAAAAGAACAACAACTGTGTGCATCCATAAAAATGTATTCCATTGCATCACACACCAACAAGTCACAGTGTCTGGGAAAAACGAATGTCTTAAAACACTGATCATGTGTTAAACTTATTTCGAAAAAAATGAAACAAAGGTTGTACCGATCTGTGACTCAGATTTCGTCATGGCAGTAATTTGCACTTTGTGTATTTACTGTACGAGGTGTGAGCAGAAAATTGCACAATCTGTACTTTTACAGGTGCTCGTGTCTGGATTTTTTAAATTACACATCACGGGCTGTTGGTCACGAACACAAATGTCAGATTCCATCTGACAACATTTAAATTGAGGACTGCTCTGTGTGTTCTTCAATGTGTTTGGTATGTTAATTGTTGGTATTAAAACTGTTTTGATGTCATAGCTTGAATTGCATTGCTCTTTTATGGGACTGGTGTTCAAAAATAATTTGTACTCTTCATAAAAGAAGCAGAAATTAATTTTAGGAAATTCTGAATAAATTTGAACTCAAGATTCTATTGCATATAGGAAATCTAAAAATAATTCAATTATAAATTAATTCATTTCATTTTCTTCTAACAAATATGCTATTATTTTAAGACTAATACATCCGAAGGATCTTGTACAAGCACATCATCAAATGGTGAAGGACATTGATGAAGATCAGGTATTATAAGTCTGTGTCATTACCGAATCACATAACGCAAGTATTTCCCAGACAGGAAATGCTCCAAATATGGAATGAATATGTGTCAGACATGCAAATGTGACTCCTTAAGGTTGATCATAAAATGAGGTGGACACAGTCCTCTCTCGTGATCCTGAGCTTCAAACATCTCTTCACAAAGTTACAGATCGCAGTCAAGATTTAAAGTAAAAATGTCATTTTGTAAATATCCTTTCACAGCAAAAGGAAATGTGAGAAACAGGGCATTAATTGTGTCCGTGGAAAACTTCTATCCAGGTGTTGATCTGATCCAAAGGAAAGGCACAAAGAGAGACACTCAAAGACTCCACAAAGTTCTCACCAGACTTGGTTTCTCTGTGGTCGTGAAGATAGACCTTGAAGCAGATGAGATTTACGAAACGTTCAAAGCAGGTGAGTTTTGCACATCAGGATACACTTTTTTACTTACAAGTGTGGAAAGAATTATGAGATCATTTGAAATATTCATTTAATCTTCATTTTTAGATGTAACATGTTCAATCTAGGTCAGTGTCTGTTGAAATCAAACCTCAGGAGTAACAAGGTTATCCGACGGCTATGTAAAACACTGAAAGCATGATTAGACACTTTAAAACTGTGACAAAAATACTTTTAATGCAAGAACTGTCATGTGTAAAAGTAAAAATAAACTTATTTTCTTTGCAGTATCTGAGTTTTGAAAATAAAAAGTTTTTCTGTTATTTTTTTTCTCCACTTTTAAATGCAAATAGAAAAATATTTTTGCTTCAATTCTGAATTTTTTCTTTGATTTGTTCAAAGAATAAAACAGAAATACTGTATTTAAACAAGTACCTACAAATAGTCAATTCATAAAATCAAAATGGTCTTAAAATGGTCTTTTATCATTTCTATGTTTATTAAAATAATATAATAAATTTGTGATCTTGATTTTAAGGTTTTATTCCTTTACTGCTCGGTTTGTTTGGTCAGGAAATTGCATATAAATGTATTCAATATTTATTTGGTGGGCATTTATTATTTTGTATTTTCTAACAAATTCTTAATGGGAAAATCTGGTATCTTTAATTTGCAGAGAGCGAGGAGATGGTCGAAGACTGTTTTATTGGAATTATATCTAGTCACGGTGAGGAGGGTGTCGTGTTTGGGGCTGATGGATGTCCCGTGAAACTGGCAGAGATTTACAGATACTTTGGAGGACCGCCAATGGAGGGCAAGAACAAACTTTTTCTCATTCAGGTATGACTTTCTGGAATGAGCATGTTGTTACAAGTTGAGATAATTCGACAAATGAAGAATGTTTTGTTGGAGATTTCATTGAATTACTTTTGTGAATGTTTACAGGCTTGTCGAGGGCATGCGTTGGATGGAGGTGTAGAAACAGATGGAGTGGAGATAGATTCTTCATCTCCAGAGGAAGAGGAAGGTCTTTCTGAGCTGTTTTCCATTCCCATTGACACTGGGGTTATGTACGCCACACCGCCAGGTCAGCAAACCATTTGAACCAAATCGTTTTTTCGTGACACAGAAGAAGCTTGAAGTCCTGACTGACGTTCTTGCGTTGTATTTGTTTGTAGGTTACGCTGCATTTATGCATCCTCTGGGCTCGGTGTTCATTCAGACGTTCTGTGATTTGCTGGAAAATGAACGAGATCTGGAGATCACACGACTCATGACTCGACTGAACCATTGGGTGGCTCACAACTTCCAAGCCAGAGGAAAAGTGTTGGGGGGTAAAAAGCAGATGTCGTGCTTCGTGACACGCTTCACCAGAGAAGTTTTCCCATTCGTAGACAGAAGCATGACAGCGACGGAGAACCAAAGCTTGACCTTTACAGCCAGACAGCTTGTACATGAGCCTGAGAGGTCAAAGAAGATCATCAGCTAAACATGACGCTATAGAAAGGATTTAGATTTTTTTAGATATTTTTGTTTGAGAGATGTCATATTAGCTATTCATCTAAACTGTAAAGGTAAAATTGCATTGGCTGTAGCACAATGTGACTTTTTGGGGAAGTTGCTGGTTGTGACCTCCACAGAAATATTTCTATTTATTTATGTATTTTTTATAAATAAACGAATAAAACATTTTAAAAAAATACGTTCATTAATTTGATTATTTCCAATTTATTGATTTAACAATGAAATCATGAGAAGGAGAAATAGCATTTGTTTCAAAGCAAAGGTTTGAAAGGTGACATTATCAGTCGTCCATTTCCCATCCTCAGCGTCAGGAAATGCTTTAGCGGGTTCTCCAGACTTTGAAGCCACTGTTACATGCTTACTGTATGAACTAAACGGTGACATGGAGGAGGGTCTACCCTTTCTGATACTTGCTATTGGGGAGGACAGCACAAGATTTTGGGGTTTAGCACACATGATTTGGCATTTGGTAATTGAGGACATGGCTATGTCTTCTGTTTTGTTTGAGGGATTAGGTGATGGAGATCTTCCGCAGAATTTGGTGGAGTACGTAAATGGTCTTCGATGATGTTTATTGTTGGCTGGATTGAGATCACAGAAAATCTTGTGGTTGTTCAAGATGAGATGAAGAAACATTTTGATAAATATGTTTAGAATCATGTCTTTACAGGAGGTGATCAGATGTTTGTAACCGTCTCCTGAATCTCCATTTCGTGATACGTTTACTGGGCCATAAACGGTTCCTTGGAAGCTGTCAGAGAAAATTATAAAAATCGGGGCCCCTGGTCAGTGAAAATCTAAGCAGCGTTTCCATGTAAATTTGCTTAGAAGCTTATCGGTCTTTGAAGGTCCACCTGTAATACCCAATGCCCCTGTTGCTGCTTCTTCTGAGTTTTATCAGTCTTCTCGTAGGGGAGGAGAAGATATAGGTCTTAAGATTGTGTTTTGAAGTAGTATAGGGAACAAGTCAATAAAAGTGTTGGAATCTAAAATTCAATAAATGCTTGAGAACTGAGTAGTTGAAGTTTGACTTAACCTTGCTTGTAAATGAGGAAATAGGATCAAACTCTAGCATACTGCAAGTTTCTAAGCCCGATGCTTTTCAGCTTCCTCGAGTGGAGGATTGTGTAGATCAGGTGGGTATTGCTGATGTTGTGACTAAGATACATTTCTAAAGAGATATTGGCAAATGCCGTTCACTCCTTGAGCTAGAGATTAAACTTCATGCATTACATTATCTGGATTATATTCGTGCTGTTATGAGTTTTGGTTTCATCTGCAAGCTTGTCCTACTTATCTGACCGATATTAACTTGCCCATCTAAATAAGAAATCTTCAAATCTAACACAAGTAAACAACGGATTACCTCAAGGATTAGTCTTAGGGCCTATACACTTCTCTACGTGCATGCTGCTCTCTTGAAATATTATAAGAAAACACAAAATCAGTTTCCAATGCTATGCAGATGTTTCCCAGTTATGTATTTCCTCTAGACCAGATGAAACCATCCAATTATCTAGACTGTCAGAGTGCATCCACAAAATGACGAATAATTGTTGACTCTGAAACTCTGAAAACCGAATTACTACTTGTTGTACTGAAAACGTGTAATGTTTCAATCTACCAAAGCTGCACTGTTGCAAAATGCAGCTACCAGGGTGGTAAATCAAGAAATAGAGTCTATTTTAAAATCTCTACACTAGCTACCCATTAAATATTTTATAGACTAAGAGTTCTCCTGACTACATAGAAAGCTTTAAACAGTTATGCTTCAAAATACTTAACAGAGCTCTTATCGCGCTACCACCTGTCCTGCTCTCTAAGATCCCAAAACTCCAGACTTCCAATAGTACTCAGGATAAATAAATCCACCAAAGGGGGTAAAGCGTTCTCATATGTGGCACATAACATTTGGAATAGCCATCCTAACACTTTTCTGGATTCAGACGCAGTCTCAAACCTCAAATCTAGATAAAAAATATATTTGTCATTAAAATATTCAGTGACCAATATCTACGCTGACTTGTTTTTGCCTCCTTCTGCCACCTAAGGATACTCATTTGGAGGCAGCACTAAGGGAATCATCACATGCCACCCTCCCATTCAAAACCAATCCAGATGATGGAGCTGAAAGAGGTAGAAGGCCATCCGACATCTCCCCAACACAACACAAACTGCCCTACAGCTACCAAAATAACATTAAGGATCAAATTAAACGCATCACATTCTTTTAATACTTTCCATTTATATTTATTTAGCTAACTAAGCCTACTTGTGCCAGCACTGGTGAGCTTGTAGAGATGCAGGGGTTTGCCTGAGGAGAACTGGTTCTCCTTGCTGCATGGGCCACTTATTTGTACCCAATTACACAAGTAACGGTGCATGTTTCATAAAAAGCTGCTTTGAAGCAATAAAAATTGTAAATAAAGTTGACTTAACATTCTGTGAATCAGCCATGCTTTCCTCTTTGCAATATTTACTTTAAGGTGTGAACAGGATCTTGTGCAGTTTGGACTTTCGGAAACTGATGTGGGAGGTAAAGAGCGTAAATCAAGGTGCAGTTGACAGCACGTTCCCACACACAGAAGTTCCAGACAATCGGTCATAAATGTTGTCTTGTTTGCGTTTATTGCTTTCTGTCCTGGCTAAAATACTAAATGAAATTAATTTACCACCACGAACGGGTTCCAGACACAAGACAATGCCGTCATCAACATGCAAAGCTTCTGCCTTCAGATCAAACGTTTTCAGACACTTTCTCACTTATGCATTCATATTTTTTTCATAAGTTAAAATAATAATAATCTAATGAAAATGATGAAATAAAACAAAGGGAATTATGGCGATTGTTTGAATAAAAAATGATCAAATCAAATAAAACACATTTGATCATCTTCGGTACATTTAGACTAGAATTTGGGGAACATTTTATTGTCCTTTAATCTAGCAGCTTCTGAGATACTTTTAAAATCACTTTAAAAGATTCATTGAGTACATTAAGCTCTTATGAACTGTTCTTCCTTTAACATTCAAAGGCCTATATCTAAAAAAAAACCTTGTTTTTTAAATGTTCTGTCATTAAAATGGTCAGTTTGGTTGCATTAAACTAATTCTTGAAATTAAATCTTCTTTTAAAAAATGTTTTTAAATAACGAAAAACATTTTACTCAAGTGTCCCAAAACTTGACGTGTAGCGTAGATTTCACGTTGACCTCTGTGCCATTTTGAGAAAAGAATGACACAGAGAAACTGCAGTATTCACAAAATAAAGATGTGAATATTAGAATCAAGATCATGATGCCTTCAACAAACTATCACAAACATGGCATGGTTTGGTACATCAACACCATCTTCTGGCAAATTCCCTCAACTCTTCTGAAGGACCAACACAGAAAAGTCTATTCATGTTCCACTAGAGGACAGTCTCACAACACATTGAGCAAAAGCCTAAACACCTCCACAAATGTTGATGATATTCCTTAATATCACCACAAGATCAAACCAAGCACACAAACAAGCTTGATCAGCAATCCCAAGTTTCATTACATAAGACATCACATAGCTAGTAAATAGTTTTTATCTTAATTCAACTCCATACCATCATTATTTTCCCGGCGAGATGTTTTGGGCCCAAAATGTGTCGTCTTTGTAAACCACAAGACTTCTTCGTCACCTCATAATAATAGGTTTATTGTTTTGGGCCTACATGCAGGTTCCTTGAGAGTGAATGAGCAAAACTAGAGACAAATTAAGGACTCCAAACGTAAAACTTCTTAAGAGATTCTTCATCAACTTCATCAAATAACGGATTCAATGACTTCAAAAGGTGTGTTACCATGAACACTTAACATCCACCTGACAGAACATGCACTGCAAGCAACCCATAAACCCTCAGAGTGCATCTCTTCTGACCTTAAATTGAATTTTGAACTTTGGAACATCAAACTCCAAACAATGAAGGAACTGAGATTATATTATGTGGTGGAAACTGATGTTTGGGACTATGGAAAGCTAACCTGCATTTAATGTCACATCTTTGTAAGGCTGTCATGTTGAGGTGTCGATTTGGGCCACTCTCGCTCCCCAGAGACCATAGAATTCAAAATGAAATCTCAGAGGACACTTCGCCGTTTAAAAACAAATGAGGTTGGCCAAAACATCAATTTACAAGATGAGTTTGCAATAGTATGTACATTTGTCGTTACAAGTTGGCTTCACTTGAGGTGTCAAATTTTGTAATCAAGACATAACCAGAGTTGGGCATTCTAAGCCACATTCGTAAACTATTTTGCCTCAAAGGATTATATAATTTAGTTCTGGCTGGATTGGCCTTCGATTCGATAAATAAACTCTGTTGGCTCATCTGATGTGGAGTATGTGTTGCGTTATTCAGTCAGTGATCACATGCAAATACAATCTCCCAAAAACACAAGAGAGCCTTTAGAAATAACTTGGTTTATTAGCTATGGAGTCTTAGGAGAGTCACACACACAGGGTTAGGAAAAGGGTGAGGTGATACCAAAAGAAAGAACAAAAAAGAAAGAAGTAATGAAACCAAACTCCTAACTACCGTTAGATTGAATCGAACTAAAACTACGAATTGCATTTTGTCGAGTTTGTCTTTAAAAAAACAGAAAAGAAATCTTTATACATGTTCTTTATACAAGTAGCAATCACGTTGGAAAAAGGCAACCGTACGGCAATTTACAAAAAATACATTTTTGTTTCAAAGAGACGAAGCAAAATAGAGGAGTGGTCAAATATTGACCAATAATTATTCCTTTTTATTCTATCTTAAAAATGTGGTCTAATATCTATAAAAAGGTAAAAAAGGCAATATACAGCTGTAAAAAGTTTATTCTTGACATTGGCTTTCACTCGACTGGCTTAGTGACCAGGGAGAGAGGTTGTGTCTGCAGCAAGGCATGATGGGAATGTAGTGCTGCCTGGTGGAAATGCGAGGACTGGGAGAGAAGGGACGGGGGCAGGGTGGCGAAGGGCATTGGACGAGAGAGAAGGGCTGCCGCCTGGCTGTGAAGAGAGATGCTTGGATGAGAGGATGGAGACGGGGTGGATGTGGATGAGGCGGAGGAACTGGAACCCGAGGCTTTCCCTGGCAGGGGGAAGTGCGGGTGGTGCGCTCGTCCCTCCGGTTTGGTGGTGAGAGAAAGGGGCTGTGCCTGCTCCGAGTGAGTGGCGGCAGGGGCCGCCGGAGATGCCAGAGCAGCGGATGGGGTGGCAGGGGAATCCAGCATGCTGCCATGAGAGGAGGTAGGACTGTCACACATTTTCTCTGAAGGCAGGTACGGCATGCACTGCTTCTTGGGCTGGGGTGAGAAACCTGTCATTTAAAAAATATGAAATTTAACTTCTTGGCAAATTCATAGAAATTCATTCACAATTTGTTTTTAATAAACAGACATGCAAAGGAAAAACAGTAACCACAGGAATGCTGGGAAAAAGACGCTTTGGTCCAACAAAACACAAGCAGCAGAAATATGAAAGAGACAGAAATACAGATGGCCTGTGACACGTACTCTCTGGTGCGGAGTCGGGTTTATTGTCTCTTTTCCTCTTCTTCCTCTTTCCCTAAGGAGAAACAAGATTTGGAACAAATGCGTTTGATTAAGCGAAACTCCTTGTGCTGCCAAAAACATACGAAGCCCAAGCTCATGCGACTGCATGTTTGGGAAGAATTCCGGGTTTACTTACGTAGTTGTCCCGCGCGGACCAGCCGGGATAAAGCTGAGAGTGCAGCTGCCTTTCTTTCCTGGCCAGCTCATAATACTTAGCTTGCTCTTCACGTGAAAGCGAATGCCACTGCAAAGGAAATACACATCAATGTCATTTCTTATTATAAAACAAGCTTTCTTTATTTACAGGACAATAAAAAAAACTTTACATTCACATTAGTTGTTTTTTTAAGAGTATTTTGAATAACGCATAACATTTCTGCTTTTAGTAGAAATAAACACACAAATATATTTTCTTGAAAGTAAAAAAAGGCCTCTTGCTCAGAAGATGATATTCCCTTATTATTCCCATCTTATGATTCGGTTATTTTATCCATTAGGATGACAAAATAAGAAGCACACTAATGCATTCGCTCTTTGTTCCTCCTTCATCTTAGATCTATGTAATGGAGATGTAAGCTCGTACCCTTCTGCCCAGAATCTGGTTAATAGCGGCGCTTTCTTTCAGGGTGCATTCGGCGACCACTTTGGCCCTCATTTCCTTCATGTATAACATGAAGGCGTTTAGAGGTTTTTTGATGTGAGGTCTCTTCTCCTCCTCTTTCTTCGCAGGCACTGAAGGTTTCCTGTAGAGAGGGACAGATTTTAGGACATCTGAAGTAGAGCTGGGAAATGACTTGTAAGATGGCGATGGAGGAGAGACTCACCCATGTGTCGGGTTGCTGGCGTGGTCTGCGCCGGGCTCCTGTTTGATGGCAGGAGACACGATGGCAGGGTGAGGTATGCCAGTCTGGTGCAGGCTGTGAGGTGGATGAGGCATCATGTGAGGAGAAAAACGACTGGATACCAGACTAGAGAGAGAGAGCAAGATTAAAAGAGGTTAGTAAAGAACTATGGCTACTGTCTTATAATATAAATAAACTTTATAGATATAGGCACTATAGACATTGATAATCTCTACATAACATCTTGTCTTTAAGATTGTCTCTGCCCAACATATGAAACACAAGCATCAGAAAGCTATTGGCAGCATCTGGAAAATTCTGCACTCACAGCGTCCAAACTTACAAGGTGATACAATAGCGGCATTGTCGTTTTAACAGACAAAGGAAAAAAAACACGTTCCGATCTGTGATCTGTTCACTCTTGTTAAACGCATATTTCCACTGGACTTCAGCACTTCGTCGTGCCACAAAATAAAGTAAGAAAAAGATCTCTATCTCTTACAGGCAAACAGAAGGCTCATAAAGGTCATAAAATATCAGTGAAAGCAATATTTGATAATAAATAACCAGAATAATAAATTGTCTTGTGGAAAATAATCTTATATAACAGAAACATTTATTTACTTGAGACTATTATTTACTTAATGTGTTAATATAACTCATGGAAAGAATGTGCTTTTATTTTTCAGTAGGGAATAAAACTTTACTAGGAGAGAAACAGATTCATGCCATGTTGTAATTACGACATGACAACATGTGTCTATTCTACTTTCAAAGATAACATTTTTTACTTTTCAGTTAATATCCTTTAAAGTAATTTCCTCACTGTCCTTCCAAATTGTGTTTCCAAATTTCCAAATTATTTTTTGTCAGAAATTGTTATCATTAGTCAAACTTTGCTTGTGTTTCGTTTAAATAAATTTAAATTATTAGTTAAAAATAAACATTCTGTCATCATTTAGTTAACATTTTGAACTGAGACCTGTATAACTTCTTTTTGTAGAACACCAAAGATATTATGAAGAATGTTGGCATCTCAACAGCAGTGGCAGATACAAGATGTAATAAATATAAGTGAATGGGTAAAAGTTACTACTACTCTTCATAATATCTTCTTTCGGGTTCTCTAGAAAACACAAAGGTTTTAAATTGACCAAAGGATGAGTAAATGATAACAGAATTTTCTTTCACCATCATTTTAAAATTCACTACAAACTTTAAGGTTTACAAGCGAAACAAACCAAATTAAAACACACGTCAAAAAAAAAGTCAGCAGTTTCCTGTCCTCTCTTCTCCCCTGTGCATTTAAGACAGGGAGTCATGCTGTCTGCGTCTCATATCTAATAATAGATGAGGCTTTAACTCCAAATCAACATGTCGATGCAGAAACACAAGGCCCGCTCTCTGTCGCATACCTAGACATGGAGGGGTTCACAGCCAGCGTGGGATAGGGATGCCTGAAGCCCCCGGGAGGGATGGAATACATGTGCTGGCTTTGCCTGAAAACAAACATACGAACTGTTTAACCGGCATGACGAACAGATGGTATATTTGCTTGAGTGTAAAGTAGATGACATTGTCAAGAAATGATGTGATGTGTGAAGAGCTTACTGAGGAACTAGCCACCCTAAAGGGTGAGGGATCTGCCCAACTGCCCCAGGAGATAGAGGGTAATACGGAGACAGCTCTGATGGGTGAGGAGTCCTTGGTATACCTAAAAACAAGTGTGTTAATTCATGCAACCATACTTAAAACGTGCAACGTGACAGCAAAGATGCCTACCTGTCTTTGGGTCGAGAATCTCCGGCGACAGATGGGAAGGGGGGGTCCCGGGAGAGAAGTGTTCATTGCTGTAGGTGATCAGGGGTGTGAGCGGATGGACGTGATGAGGGTGTTGAACCACTGGCACCTTGTTAGACTAAAAACAGATTGAGAAAGTGAGATTAGCGTGCATGTTTAAACAGCAGCGAAGAAGAAAAATAGCCATTAGACCTCATTAGACACGGCGCCGGGGGGTTAAAGAACAATAGGTCTGGGCTGCGGCGTTTACATTTCCCTACTTCTTCCAATGCATAATAAACACCGGTTTACACAGCCGTATGACCAGCTGCGGGGAGGGCAAAAGAATTCACACCTAATGCGACCAGTGTTATTTCTGTAAGCATGTTTCTTAAACTAGGGAAACGTCAGAAAAAGGTGCAGTGTACTGCCAGCTGCCACTCGACATAAATTACACAAGATGGGCGGGCACATGAAAAGGGGGTGATGTGGTTCCAACACCTTCCGGCTTCCAAAGGAAACATCACCTGTTGTTTTGAACCAAATGCTTTTAAAAACTATTTTTAAGGAAGTATACATCCTACAAAAAATGACCCCATATTAGTTTCTACAATGGAATACTAACAGAGTTTTGAGAAACGATGGAAGTCAATAGGATTCAAAGTTGTTACGAACATTCTTCAAAATAACTTATTTTGTGTTCTGCTGAATAAATAGTCGTACAGGTTTTAAACAACTTAAATGAGCACAGTAGTTCTTCTAGGGTGACATTTCCCACTTGAAAATAAAACAGATTTACATTCCATTTCTTTGCATATAAACAAATATTCAATTTTATCTAAAACAATCAACGTACATTAGCGTATTACCAAACTACACAAATATAGCAACCCAACCTAAGTAATATCAGACGCTGTGATGTGTACATAAGTCTGTGCAAGGTGGTGAGCCGTGGATTCAATGGGGTACTTGTTGGCTCAGGACGTCACAAGGAAGCGAGAGCGGAGAATGCAGTCTTGTTTCCTCCGTGCTAACCTTCCCCCCACCTCAACGTAGGCAGTGGGTTTGACCTCTGCTCTATCCAGCACTCGGTGAACGTGAACAAGGGCCGCATTGAGACATGGCTGGCTCTCGTTTCCCACAGTCCAAACACTTCCAGATCCTCGGGTGCCTCTTCTGACTGTCTATCTGTCTGTCTGTGCATAATTTTGATTTCTGTCTGCGGATGCAAATCGTTGCTTTGACTCCCTACACCCAGAAGGACTTTTTTATGAAAAGTTTTATTAAAGCAACAGTTCACCCAAAATAAAAATCATGATTAACAATCATCATTACTCATACTCTTGCCATTTCAAACCTGTATGACTTTTTTTACTTGGGCAGACCACAAGAAAGACATTTTGAAGAATGTTTGTAACCAAATAGAAGTGGCACCCTTTCACTTTTCCAATTTGGACACATATCCAGTACCAAGTGAATGGTGCAAGTTCCCAACATTCTTGAAAATATTTTCTTTTGTGTTTTGCAAAAGAAAAGGGATAGCAAACTTCGTATTGTTGGGTGAAGTTTTAGCAGAACGACAAAGTATCAAAGTTTATATAAAGTTTAAATAAAGCACAGCGCAAATGGTGTTCTTGTCTCTCTATCTCATTCTCTCTCATGCCAAGAATCCCTGCTGTGTCAACACTACGGCCATTTCACCTCCGTCACAGATATCCCAAGCATACTGCCGCCAGCCCCGGTCTCCACCCGTCAAACAATCTAGAGTGGGCTTTACTCCATGCATACAAACCTGGCATGCATCCTCACGTTTGTTGCCACATCTCTACTATTGGACTGACTGTGAGAATAACAGTATGACTACAGCTCGGTAAGGTTGATAACATTTGGAAGAAGGAAAACAAAAACCATCACATCAACAATGGTGTTGGACAACCATTCTGGAACGTAGGAATCCACCTTTAGATGGCAGGGCTGAGCTCTTAGCAAATGCTTGTCTGTCAACAGGCTGTTTCAGCACAGATCTTTCTTTTGTTTAGACACGTCAGGCAGTCCATCACGGTTGAAACTCGATAAATCTCCTAAATCTACTTTTGTGAGATAGTTTGCAGGAGGAGAAAAGACGCCTGACCAGTATGACAGTCAAAAACAGCTGAGAAACGCCTTTCCAAACAGAAAAAGTGAGTCATTCTGTAAACACAGTTCCACCTTTTGTATCATGCTTAAGCTACTCTAATGTACATATTTACATTTATAAGTTCAAATCAAGCTGTCGTAACTTATCGAACTGATATCAAAGTGTCTGACAATGATGTTCATGGATATCATATTAGGATCTTCAAGCTGAGCTATAGGAAAGCAATAGATGACTTCTGGTGCCACCACATGGGCTCTTAAACCTGGAGTTCAGCTATAAAGAGCAAAGCAAGAAGCAAACGTGACCTGCTGTTTTTTTTCTTTTTGGCTTCACCCCCCTCCATCTCTGACTTGAGTTACTGAGCAAACAGACGTTTGAGCAAGAGGGATCAAGACACAATGAACCGCCTTGACGGTGGAAGAATGAGAGGCTAAAACATATTCATAAGCAGGATAATGAAATAGTTGGACAAGCCAAAACAAGCAGCGCGAACCATGCGTCACTAACAATAGGTACGATTTACCATAATCACAAACTGAATCTAGAGCCTTTGCTAATCTCTAAGAAGGTCATTACATTCACTTTTATAATATATATTGAAAGGAATAGATTACTCAAAGTTATTCCAATTTAATGAACTCCGGACCCGTATGACTCCTGCATGACTTTCTAATGCAATACACAAATGGTGATATTTTGAAGAATGTTGGAAAACAAACAACACTGGCTCCTGTACACTTCTATTGTGTGAACACAAAACAGAAGATCTCATTACATCTCATAATAAGTGTTTGGAAAACGAAAGAGTCACATTCAGGTTTTAAAAACAGGATCTGTACTCTACCTTCAAGAAGACTGCAATGACCCTTTAAAACGGCAACAACCACATGATCTTGTTTTTGCATCCAAATGCTTTTGCTGTGAAACATCAATTGTCAATGTAGCTAGTATGTGATTTAGATCGAACATCCATTTGTAATCAGATTTTCCGAAACAATTTTAAAAATGCTGGTGGACTCATAAGTAATGGCTGCTTGACTTCGACTGTCTCCAACCCTTATGTTCACAACACAATGGGATTCATCCACAACAACATTCTTTTGGTAAACAAACTAAGTGAATAAAGATGTTTAACATGGCATCATTTGTTTATAATAACTGTTTCGCGACTATTAAGCATGCAATAGAAACAATGAACAGCAAACGTGAATTTTAGCTCACTAAACCTGCAAGGATTTTATAATCAATGTTTAGAGCTGATACAGGTCTCCACACGTGCTAATGCCAGTTTGTGCTAATAATAATTTTATATGAAATACATTTTTAGCTATTTTGTCAACAATAAAGAGCTTACGGGTTGGAATCTAAGGATAAGTTTCTAATACTGAAACACCCTGTTTTTCAAAGTATGATTCTATGCTTTGAATGCTTCGACCAAGTAACACACACATCACACATAAGACTTGACCTGGCTAATGTTCCAAGAACACCTCACACATCACTTGCCCCCTCCTCTGGTTCAATGTTATATTCATGAGGCCCGGGTCCAGATGCATTGTATGGAAGGCAATGTGAGGACGTTGGCACAGTACTGCAATATCACATACGCACACACTCCATGAATGCCAATGGAATGCTAAACAAACCCGGGTCTTGAATAATTGAGCCTTTCGGACCGCGCTGGCTCACTCCATTAGCATGCGTGCCTTCTGGACCCAATCTGTGCAGCCACAGAAATGGTTTCCACAGGTCACCCGGTCCGCCCAGCAGCCTGGTGCCATTTCATCCAGCCGGGCCATTAATTAAAAACACAATCACATCACCTTAATTGTTTATTCACTAAGACTAATACTAATACTGCAATCAGCACAGAGTCTCAGAATCACCATTGCTGAAAGAATCTCAGATGCAAACAACAGTTAATGAGGAAGCAATGTCTGTTTGCCTGACGGGTTAACAACAGCGCTCACTGTTTGGACAACACGACGTTGAGTTTTAAAGCAAAGTCAGCAGAAACAGGCTTCAATGGTCAACTCATATCTGTATAATTGGATTTCAGCCTGTCTGGAGACTAACAGAATGATAAGTTGCTTCATAAAACACATGATTTGTGAATAAGACCAAACGTCAACACATTTCACACGAGCCTCTTTGTGTTGAGCCTTGTACTGTCATACTTTAAATTGGATTCTCATTTAGACACCGGTCTGTTTGGTGATTTAACAAAGGCTCCAATTTTCCTCAAACCGGACCACAGTCAGTGGTCACTGTGTCACCATGGCACATGTTCAGTTGAGCTGACAGCCTCCATGTTTAGAGGAGCAAAAAAAAGTGTCTCCGGAATGGATTAGCAGCCATTTGGAATGAGCATTCCTGAGGTTCTCCGCCATGGTGTCTGGAAAGGGTGCAGCAGGTCAAAAGTTGGGTCACATGAGCACCCTGAGGGGGTGGAATGGCGTGAAAAAGTTTGTTGCTTGTTGAAACTTAGAGCGACAACCTTAACCCCTCAATCTAAGCTGGGTTACAGCTATAAGCTGGTCGCGCTTGTGTGGGCAAACCACCTAGGTTTTGTTTCCTGTCAGTCACCGTGAAAGGCATTTGGTGGGACTGAACCAATGTAACGACTGCAATCAAATATGAATGATTTACATAGATGGTTTGAAAAGTTTTAGAATGTTTGAAAAAAGAAGCATACAGATTAGGACCACCACGTGTCTTTTGATTTTGTTGTTAACTTACTAAGTGCCCGGGGGTGGGTGACCTGGAGTCTTTCAGTGCTGCTGTACCAGGAACGTCAAGAAGAGGCCATTTCATTGGTAGATACTGGAAAGGAAAAATAAGAATAGTCAAAAACCATTCAACAGGTGCTATCTTAGCATCAAATTGCAGTTACTTTAAAGTGATAGATCACCCAAAACAGAAAATCTTTTCATTTACAAACCTTTATGGTTCTGATATTTGCGAGATATTTTGAAGAATGTGGGTAACTAAACATTTGCCCATATTGAGTTTCTTTATATGTACACAAAAATCACATTTTTCCAAAAATATTTGTCCAACAGAAGAAAGATTAATTTATATATTTTGAGAGTAAATAATGTGTGTTTTTGTTTTGGGGTGAACCATCCCTTTAAGTTTTCTTTGCTTTAATGCCCAAGTGTCCTAACACGGATTCCACAAGTCCAGCTGTGCTTTGTCTTAATTCATTTGAAAGCTGCGAGCTGTCCAGCGAGTGCTTTTTAACACCTGGGAGCATTAACCGAGGCAGTTTGGGAGACAGGAGCATTCGGGCCCAGGGGACGAGGCGAGATGTGGAAGTTAAACATGATTTAGACACCAAGTCCCAGCATAGTAAAAGCCCAGCTGGATGGATAGTATGCGAGGATGACGGAACAGCTGGGAAGTCCCATAATGCACCGGGAGAGGAGAAAGACGGGGGGATAGAAAGAGCGCTGAAAACTCATGGAACAAAACGGAGGTCTCTCTCCACGTCTTTCCTCTATAAATCAATGAGCGGCTGCAGAAAGAAGCATTGAGAGGATAAGAGGGACACGTAGTACTGCATGAATAGACGTCTATAAAGAAAGACCCATTTAATGTAGAAAACTTCATGGTGCGCTTGTGTCAAAGTTTGATGCCTCTCAGATTTTCTGGGCCTCTCGTGTTCGTACGGTCTTGAGCAGCAATTTATAAAATTGAGTTTTTCGTTCCGTCATGGAGTTTCCTGCTTGGCCTGGTCATCTGGATTGCGTAAAGTCAAACAATATCAGATGTTCCTGTGAGTCTTTAGAGACTTAGGAGACATCTGCTTTTAAAATATGTGTACCCCAAGAATTATTTCTTCAAACTATATTTATGGTACTATGTACAGAAGAGTTATATGACAAATCCAATGTCAAACCAGGGGTATACATCTACACAGATATAGATCTTGTAAATCGTCACTATTCACCTTCCTCCATCTATAACTAAAATGACAAGATCTCATCCCAAACACACCATACAAACGCAAAGCACAGAGAAAGATATTTGGGAGAATGCTTACAATCAAAATGTCCTAGTAGGAAAAATCACTTTATATTGTGTTTGTTCTGTTTAAAACAAAATGAGATGTTTAGAAGAATGTGCACTGGGCCCTCTTAACTATCATCACACTTCATCCTAATGTTTGAGCCAATGGTGTCCCAGACTGTTAAACGTCCAAATATCAAATGTTCAGCCAAACGGAGACATTTTTCAGAAAAATTTGAGACATTCATGAAAGACTTCATTTTTGGGTGAACTATCCCTTTAAAAATGTCATGTTTCTCTCCTTAAAACGTCATTCATCGTAAGTCGAATTGTCGTGAGGAAGTCTGTCTAAAAGCTTGATCTAAAAATGTAAAAGACATTATGGTCCGGTGTAAAGGAGGGGGCTGCTGGTGCGGAAAACAAAAGCAGTTTATGAGCAGTGACTGGTACAGTTTCCTTACAGCTGGCAGGATGAGCTGAGACCTAATGCTGTGTTTGTGAAAGTTCTTCACTTTCACCTTCATTGTTCATATTACAGTAATAAAGGTTATAGTACTATATAAATGTATTATTGAAAACACTACAGTTATACGGTATAAAAGTAAATTTGGCCAGGAAGCCAAAGAGAACGATATCAACAGGTTAAGAGGAACCACCCAAAAAAACGTTTCGTTCTTCCGGAGGCCTCATAGAGCTTCTGGTGTTCACCGCCCTGGTGATAGATGGATGACTGAAAAAAAACAATCTACCTTCCTCATGTGACCATCATTATGCCACCTGACAGAAAAAGTTTGCAAACTATCTTGAAACGCAATCTCTGTCTTACAAACACGCACCGGGCTGGAGGGACCTGTGCCCTGCTTTTCCAGAGACAAAGAGAGATCAGCCAAAATAAACAGTCTAGGGGTTTGGGGATTTGTATGTGAAAGTCATAATTCTAGGAGCAGATGCTTAGCAATGTGAAACATTTTGTGGAGAGGGAATATAGGTCTGAAGTGGACTATGAGAGGCGTGTTGATATAATCTTGGTTGGAGAGGAAATGGAGTGATGCTTTAAGGAAAGTTCACCCAAAATAAAATTACTTTCAACCCATGTCCTAAAAAAACGTTTCTGAGTATTATTCTCACTTAAACAGAAATTTTGAAATGTCTTTTTTTACTACGCTATGTGGTTTGGTTACAAACATTCTTCGAAACATTCTTTCTTTTGTCTACTGCAGGAGAAAGAAAGTCACACATGTTTGGAATGACATGAGCGATTGATTTTTGGGTGAACTTTTTATATACTTTTTCTGCTGATGGGATCCTACACAAGATTACGACAATGTATAACTTCTCAAACGGAAGTCATACACTAGATTCTAAGTGATCTGTCAAAACTTACACAAGACGACATGTCTTTAACAAAATTTTCCCAAAACTATAACTACGCAAGTTGTAGGAACCACTTTAAGTCGGCGGAACTTTCTTCAAAAAAATAAATCAGCATGGTCTACATTTCTCCCAAATGTTTCCACCTATCATACACACCCAAATCTCTGGTGGAGCACAAAGGAATCTTTTACCATCTTAACATTAGAACAGTTAATCCAGACAAAAGGTTCAGGATTACGTGCATGTAAACCTCCAGCTCCAGATGCGGCCCGGGGCTCTGACATCACCCGAGCTCATTGACTTATGCGAGCGACACCTCTGGCTGCTCTTTTCTCTGCCACCGGTGAGAGGAACAATAGACCCGGCAGGTTACGGCCCTCCCACACTCAGGATGGCATTCAGATCTATTGTGTGTTTCAGTGCCTTGGGGTTTTCTGATAATTGAGTAAACAATTCATAGGCAAACGGCATCCCTATCTGTGCTAATTGGAAATTAATTTGAGGGGTTGGACCACTGTTTCTGAGCACTGCAAAATATGAATGACATTGTGACACAATGGTGGGCGGACAACAAAAAACATAAATATGCCAAAAATTAAGTCATTATGCATCACATCTAATCTTATTACAGAAACAATAACCTGTTGGACTGCAATGGTTTAACCAACAAATCACCTATTCATCCACTGATCACTTTAGGAAGTAATTGGCAAAAGTTACGAAACAGTTTTCATAACTTTAAGCTCCAAAGGATTAGCAGACTCAAAATTGTTAGGTATGGTCTCCGAAACGGCTTGCTTATTGCAAAAATACTGTTAAAAGGCTTTTTCATGGCACATTAAATAAAGAAGTGAACATTTAAATATGATTAAATACAAATTAGTATAAATTGATAACTCTGTCTGATTCTAATTTAAGAAACGGACTCCTTATGTGGATTAAGAAAAATAAAAACAGGGTACATTTGTAACTTTTGTCACCATCTCTGATTGAGATACAAAATTGCGAGTGCCTTTAAATATTTATCACATTTACCTTTTAATTTAATGTTTTATATGAATACAAACATTTATGGCTCGACTATTCTAAAGTGATATGTCCAGGAAAGAAGTCTTGAGCAAGTTTTGAACACTGATTTCTATCAACCTGCTAAACAGCTTGCTTATTTCTAACAAAAAAAAATAGGGATTGGCTTCATTTTTACTTTTAAAATACTAAATTTGTACATCTAAAGAAACAATTCAACCGAAAGTTACAATTATGTCACCATTTATTAAGATCTTTGGAATAAAGTTGATAACCCATTCACCTTTATTGTCTGCCAACTAAACCAATGAAAATGAATGGGCGCCAGGTACCAACATTCTTCAAAGTATCTTTTTTAGTTCAACAGCAAAAGGAAAATCACACAGGTTTGAAATGACAAAAGTAAATGATGACACAATTATCAATTTTGGGTGAACTATCGCTTTAAGTTTTTAGAAAACCCATTTATTTGTGGTAGTTGCTGACCCGCTAACATTAGATGTATTTTAAAGTGCCTCTTTTCATCCCCACAGAACCGAGTTTTAGCCCCGACAGGAAGGACTCATGAGTGACAGTCGCTCTCCGAGTTCCCATGGATACTATTGTGACCTCACTGATAACTCTACTCCCTCTATTCACTGCCTACTTAAAGAACTGGTTCAGAGGTCAGCCATCCAGAGACCAGGGGTTTCCATGGCAATGTGGCCCATTTCGGAGACGGCAGAGTTTGCATTCAACAGGCGTCCGGAGAGAAGGTTAGAGAAGAAAAAGAACCACCTTTAGGAGACACCGGGTTTCAAATCAAGAAAGCAAAAGTCAAAGAAATTAAAGTGAATTTACTCCCTTAAATGTGCATTTCTCGATGTTTTTAAAAAGAAAAGCACACACAGATGCTTGTCAGCATTGTTTGGGGAATAAAAGAGTTACTGTGGGTCAAATAAAACAGAATGCGTAATTACGACCACGAGAAAGTAATGAGATGTCTGTTGGAGTTCTGTTTCCTCGCGAAGGCGAAACGCAGCCACCCTCCTTAAAGTCAATTACAAGTCAGTTATGCGGTTCCAGCATTTGGGTATCTGGTTACAACACTAGACACAAGCTCTACTCGGGTTTATGACTAACAGTGCTTTATTTTAACCTGACACAATGGACATTTGAATAATCATGTTCTATAATCCAACTCATACAATAAACAATAAAACTAGGACTACTGCAATAAAGATGTGATTGTTAATATACACAATAGTGTGGCACAAAATAAAACGTATTCCTTTACAAATCTGAGAGCTAATGACACTCTGACAGTCCTGCGTTAGTCCTAAAGAGATAAAGTGAAATAAGAAACAGTCTGAACCTTTATCCTTTCCTCAAATTCTGCGTTCATAATGAAGACAAAGAGCTTATTGTGTTCTCGCCCTAGAACCCCCCCAGCACACACTTACTCAAACTTCACCCCTTACCCAACACACCCCTCCTAAACACAACAAGTCCAACCAGCGTAGAAACCCTAAAGAAACCACGTACGTACAAAATTTTTAAACTGTAAACTTTCCCAGATTTGTGGATGACCAACCTAATTCCAAACACAAATAGGCTTTTATTTTATAACCTTTGGGCTGTGAAACTTGTGAAGCCTGTGGGAGCGGATTCCATTTCACAGAGGAAATGGCATTCAATGCAATTAAATGCAATAGCGCAACTTTTTGCAAAATTGCAGAAAATGACCATACGCTATCAGATTATCAAACGTCTTTAGACTATTTGCAAATGTTTCTTATTGGGCAATGCCCGTCTGATGGTTGAGGGGGTATGGTGACACAACATACTACCGACACAATCCTGCCTCGCTTCGAAAACATTCTGCCTTGTCAAACCAGTTCCTTCTGCTAACAATTAGTGCCGGACCGTGTGTGTGTGTGTGTGTGTGTGTGCGCACGTGTGTGTGTGCACGTTTGGGACTGCAGGAGGTGAGGGAGTAAAAGACGAGAAGGAAAAAAGAGGCAGATAGAAAAAGTGCAAGGGGGATTGGAGCGCAATTACAGTGGGAATTTATGGCCTGAGAAACAATTTATAAATCACTGTGCATGGGCTAACGCAATCCAGATTTCACCGCTCGCAGCTGTAACAGGCTCGAAAGTACACACGGCGTGTTTGTGTGCTTTTCACGAGGTCGGGTCTAGGAGCCGGGGGGCCGGGAGGTGGGGCATGATAGCACAATTGACGGTCGCGACCAACTGTGGGAGTATTTTAAAGCCGGCGAGATGCAATGCTTTGAATTGTTTACAAATCGTAGTCAAAAGTATCAAATCTAAACAACGTGCTAACTGGCGCCGGAGTTGCAAATTAAAAACACGAACATTGTCGTAAACGAGCGTCGCCTTGCAGTTGAACGTCAACAAACCCTCCAAGAGTTTTGGTTTACAGCAAAGTAGGGGGCAAAGCCAATAGAAAGGTGACGACCTTTTGTGAGTTTATGAGAATGCTAAAACTTGAGTATGGGTTCTGGTTGATGGCAACGTTTGCATTTACTGGTCCCAAACATGTATGCGCTTTATATTTCTAAAGAAGATATTTTGAGAACTGTTCCTGTGTTGTGTGTCAATACAATTCAATGAGGTCCAATGTTTTGGGTTACCAAAATTTTTTTTTAAGTATCTTCTTTTGTGTATAGTAAATGAACTAATGAAGTATAACTTTAAGGGATGTATTTTACAAAAACAAATAATTTAAAAGAATATGTTCTGTTCAATCCATTACAATACAGTACTCATCTTGAAAAAAAAACCTCTGGGGGTTTCTCAAGCTCTTAAATGCGCCTCTGGGTCCAAAACTGCAGCTGTGCGAAGGGAGGGGTGGCCAATGCCCTGACCGACAAGACCCAGCTGGATAAGACATACACTCTCACGTACAAACAAAACGGAGGCATACACACACACAAAAGCTTGAGTCCAATGTGAACACATCATGTGACAATAGATCTGCTCTCAACCTTGTGGTCAGGTCTGCAGAGAACCCCCTAACTCCACACAATACACGTTCTCCTCCAATCACACGGCTTGTTTTTTTGCGCCAGCAGTTATGTCACTTCCACTCCACCAATCTGAATGTGCTAGACTGTGGCGGCCAATGAACTGTTTTGTTCTTTTCCAATTAATCATCACGCGGTGGGCCACCGTTTTTGGAGGAAGTGAACTCCGGGCTGTGTGTGTGCAAGGCGGGGGACCCAATGTGAGGTCTGACAGCACAGAGCACATCCTAATGGAGAGTTTGGACGGGGAAATTAACTGTCAGCCCCGGAGCGCGACAACGACCGCCCTGCTGGAACTCTGGTGCCCGCTCAACTGTGAGTCACGTCAACAGGCAGTGAACCTTGACCTCTTATCCCCACTGAAACAATGTGAAGATGTCTCTCACTGTCATTAAATGTAACATCAGTATGACACTATTCACAAAAACATTTTCCCATATTCAAAATGTTTAACCAACCAGACTGGTCGATTTATACAAAGCTTGATCCACATCACAGAAAAAAAACCCTAACAGCACAAGACGATTTCCAGACGAGCAACAAATCCTGAATTTTGACAACTGTAAGCCTTTGTCAAACGTACGCCAAATCTGACTCTAAACGTCTCGGACGCATTTGTCAACCGTCGACTTTGTCTGCATGACATCGCTTGAATTCGGCCTTTGCAACTCCTGATGTCTCAGAGATTACGGCTCCGCCGCTGCAGAGCCAAGCTTTTTGTGGATCTACCGTGTAGCTCTTGGTCGCCACCCTCTAGGCTTTTGTTCGGCTTTTCAGAGCCGTACTGAACAAGTGAAAGACTTCTATTCATAAAAGCGCCCATACACTCCCTGCCACCTCGGCCAAGAGTCACTATTGAACAGCCCTCATTTCACACGAGAATCGGGGCTGCCTGCCCACCCCCATGCCCCAGCCCACAAAGAACTCGTCCACCGACGACTATCTGAAACAGAGAAAGGCCTTCAATGCCGACAAAGCAGGCAGAATCTAACAGCCGACGCGTCACAATAATACATGTTGTCAGCATTAATGTCAGCGGCAGATATTTTGTGGGGCTTGTTTTTCCAACTTTAAATTTATAACTTTCATTAAATATTATGAACTCGGATTTTATTCCTTTAAAAATAGCACCATGGTCCGAATTCTTATACAAACTTTTGACTAGGTATGATTGTGATACTCAACGCCCGACCTCGTTCTCCCCATTTCTCAGAAATCGCAATAAGCGATCAACGTTCTACAACAAGTACATCCCACCCTACGAGAAAATCCTGATCACGCTCGTATCAGATCCCCTGCACTTCTTCTGCCCGGGCACAACAGGGTCATGTGAGACCGTGAAGGGTTAGTATGAGATAACACGCTATCGCTGCATTCACGTGCTTCGCTATCTGGCAAACACGCTCCTGGCGACATGCCCGTTTTCTCACCAACTTGGCACCCGCATTCCCCTCCAGCTTGCTTAATATTTTTTCCCATAATGCTTCACCCCTTACTCCCCCCTCGAACCCTGCTTCCCCCTCCCCCGAGGCCCCAGGAAGCTCCGACTGCAAGGTAATAACTGAAAACAGCTGTTAAAAATACCAGACTGATGAAGCCTGAAGCCCCCCCATCCCCTTAAACTTTATCCCCGGCACAATCAAGTTTTATTAGCATGGAGTGATGCATGAAGTCAGTGCGCGGCTGTTAGCAAGAGCTTGCCGTTTTGTGAAGGAAGGGAGGTGGGAATCAGCGCAGGCCACGCAGCCCAACGTGAAGTGGGTTTCGATGAGCGCTGACCATTGCCAACACAATCTTATCAATAGGAATTGAGGTCAGAGGCTTAAACGTACTCTTGCACGCTCTTTCTCAACCAACACAAAAACTCAGGCGAGGCCTTGGAGGAATCAAATGTAGTTGCTCATGCCAGAGCCCATCCCATGGCATCTGCAGCTTTTTTACATTTCAGATTTGTCTATGCCATCAAGCATGTCGGAATTATTTCCTACGTAGTTTTAAATCTCACGTTGGCAATTTGGTTATCTTCAATAAATAAAAAGAAACCTCAGAAGAGGTGAAATGTATCATGTCCATCATCAACATACGGAAAAAGGCCTACCTCTTCTGCCATTGGTTGACAAACAGAAAGGCCTACCCTTTGCCAACCGTCGTTTCAATTTTGCATCTGCATACTAGATAACTAGTTTAACATTAAATAAGTATAAAAACCTCTATCTACCTTCCTCCTGCAACAAGTGTCTCTGAAAATTAGGAGTCAACTTTGTCAAGCATACCTCACATTATACGATTGTGAAAGCATCTGCCATGTGCTTAAATGTAAATACATGCACGTCACCTTATATACCGAACTTAATAAAGTTGTAACTGTTCAAGAAAGAAACCATATTTAAATGATAAACAAATGTCATATGCAAAAACGGTGTGATCAAAGAATTTCCACGACATTGCATAAAAGAAAATATGTGATGAAATGTATTAATATTTACACCGCCTCTTCATTTCAACCCTGTGCGACACCGAAGAAATACTTTGAAGAACGTTGCCCACCTTTCACTTTTAAGACAGAATTTGAATGAAAATTGGTACCATGTGCTATAACTTTCTTCATAGAAAAGTAAAAAACGATACATAACCTGTAAAACATAATTTTCTCAATGACACAAAATAAAACGCAGATGCCTTATGACTAGGGTTACAACATAAACAAGAAAAAACGATTAAAACCACAGACGCAGTCACAGCGCTCGGCTATCTACACCGTACTGTAAACACAAGGTCATAAGAAGATAATTGGCCAAAAAGATAAAGCCATGGCAGCAAATTCT
This sequence comes from Triplophysa yarkandensis, assembly GCA_033220385.1. Taxonomy (NCBI): domain Eukaryota; kingdom Metazoa; phylum Chordata; class Actinopteri; order Cypriniformes; family Nemacheilidae; genus Triplophysa; species Triplophysa yarkandensis. The sequence goes on from CM065673.1 coordinate 3,702,849, forward strand.
GAATGATTCCATGCGGCCGGTGCAGGACGTGATATGATCAACAGGAAAGAAATCTGTGCTACAACTCCGACCTTGAGAACAGCTCCCTGCATTCCTTCATCTACTTCCTGTGGCGTATCTTCAGTCCCAGCGGTTCACCCTCAATACACGTACATACAAACCTAAACTTATCTCATTTTACGAGGAAGAAATGATGTCTTTAAGATTTTGGAGGCACAAACGCAGAAGTCAAAGTTAATAGAAGAAACATGAATGTTTCGTGTTGTTCTATGTCTAAAAACTTTTCTGGTTTTAATCTCGGCAAATAATGAAGTCACTGAAGATGCACCCAACATTTAAAACGGTCATCATTACCTCACGAAGATTAAAAGGAAAACTGGTTTACGTCTTGCCGAATTCCTGGCCTCCTAACAAATCACTGCATTCATGGTCGCATTCAGATCCCTTCAATGAAAAAAGGGAGAGGAACAGGGAGAGCCTTTCTAAATGAATTTAGATATGTTTAGTTTATACTTACAGAAGAGAAAAACATCCCCACAACACATTAACGGAGGATAAAACAGTAAGACTGTGTTTATTCTGTCATTTGCGCAAACATTGGTGCACAGGTTTCCTGAACTGTCTTGCACTACAGGAATGTTGCCTTAACTTAAAGACCTGGACAATGTCCCCTCTGTAGCTGAAGACGGGAGGTGGGACGAGGTGGGGGTGCCTGGTTTCTCTCTCCGTCAACCCCCACCCCATCTCTGAGTGCTGAGTGTGTGGAAAAGGATTGGGCTGTTGACAGGGCCGCTCTCCCGAGCACCGTTTGTTTATGTAAAGAGAGGCCCACTCAAACGCAGGACAATTCCCTTGTTTACTTCACATTGTCTCGCAGGTCTTAAAATACCATCGCAGAGGAGATAGTTTAAAGAGCGCTCGAAAGACAGAGAGGAAGAGATTCACAGAGAACGTCGGTCAAGAGTCGACGTGCTCCAACAACACGTCTTGGCGCGACTTTCTCCGATAAGAGCCCTTAAGTGCGGTTAATATCGCGGATCAGCGTGGCACGACCCTCGCCGAAGTGTTTCCTTTATATAAAGCTTTTACACCAATTTGTCGAAAAGTGCATCGGTGAACACCTGGGCCGCTTTCGCTAAGTCACACGCTGCTGCGCTAAGCTAGGAGAAGTTGTTTAAAATAAATGTATATAAGCTATGAAAAAAGTTAACACGCAACAGATGTTAGCATACACGCAGAGCGACTTTAAACAGAGCGTTACTGTCTCACCAAGAGGCCCGAGACTGAAAATCAAATAAGATTAGTTTTACAGAGCTAGCGGCAACATATTGACTAACCCTCACACACGACGGATGGACTTTCACCCCGCTGTTTGCTCGCATTTCAAAATAATTGAATCAATTAAGAAAACGTTATTAAATTAGGAAGTGATAATGACCAAACAAGAGGCTAGTGCTAACCGATATGGAGATTGCGTGATACGAAACTGCTGCGTTAGCATTTCCACAACCAAAAAAAAGACATTGTGGGGGATAATATCCTAGCAGCTATCAACTTCAACCCGAGGTAAAAGCAAACCACATTAACTCGGTTAAACGCTAGCTAGTAAACACAAGTATAAAGGACCACTTTAACTCCAACTTTCACAAGAAAAGCCCTTTGGTGTTTTTCCATCGTACGAACCAAAACAAAAAAGCCGAGAGAAAATAACGGCCCTTGCTAAATGGTCGCAAAACAGTTTGTGTTTATGTTCTAAATCCAGTGCCAACGGTTACTGTAAACAATTTTCTGCTTCACTTCAGTAACATTACGTGTTTTTTTCCTCATAGACTCAGTGGCGCTTCACAAACTTTTGTGCTCCCAAACTATACACAACCTTGCTATTGTACACTGAGGAAGAGATGGTTTAATCAGTTGCCTTCGGGCTAACAAACACACACACACTCGCGTACACAGAAGCAGGCCAGAAGTCAGATGTTATTATGCATCTTATCTGCTGGCATCACAGACGCTCTTTGTTACCTCTGTTAAAGGTAACTTGTTTTCCTCACTCAATCCATTCTCTGCGTATAATGCCAGCTGAAAAAAAGCAATTGTGCTGCAAACAAGCAAATCTAGCGGCGCATCTAATATCCATGTGTACGACCTACAGATTCATGCATTCCCACAGCTTAGCACCACAATGAAAAAAATGTTTCTGCAGTGACATGTTGGCCTGCGTTTGCATGCCTCAGCATTTAAGCTGACATTGTGGTGGCTTTACAGAACCTTCACGAAGCTAAATGGAGAAAAGCAAACATATGCAACAATTTGGTGCGATTCGCACTCGGGCTCTGCGGGGGCTTGCTGCTCAGGTAGCCAAATTGCCCCCCCTAGGTGAAGATGTTATTAAGATAATGGGCATCCAGCGGAGACCACCGATAGGGCCGTCAAGCGGTAACTAATGATAACAATAGTTGCTTAACAGCTCTCTAATTGAAATCCAGTTTCACTGATGGGCCAGGACTGAATGAGACTTATTAACCGAATCTACGAAACTATCTTGGACGATTTTAAGATGCGAGCCATCACTGAGAATCTAGATCACTTAAATAACTCGGATAGCAACACTGTACAACGAAACGACAATGAAGACACATTCCAGACGGCAGAAGTTGGATGAAAACTATCTGCCTGGGCTTGCCTCCAGTTGGTCGCCTGTTGCGATAATAGAAAATGAATAGCGCAGACATCCCTGCAACCCTTATAGCGCATGTTCCTCTGGCAGACGTATACTTAAAGTCTGCGTTTTTATCCGCAAGAGTATGTTTGCTCATCTGCAACATGTTACACAGACCTCAAGATGTTTGCAAGACGTTTAACGCATGTACGACTGCTTTTAATAAGTGTAAGTGACCTGTGTCTCAGTTACGGTGACCTATTCCCGAAATGTGACCTCTGCTTTTAACCCATCAAGGCAGAAGAGATCGAACACTCGAGCAGTGGGCATCACCCGGGGAGCGAACGTGGCTAAGGTGCCATGCCCAAGCGTCAGTCTTTACCCGTCGGCCCTGGGAGTTGAACCGGTGATCACAGGTTCGACTAACCACTAGGCGACGAATCAAAGACGTCCAGCAGATGATTTCCCACATCTTCTGAATAACCCTGCCAGTTATCCTAGACATCAAATAAAACCCTATTTTGCAAAGCTAACGACTGTTACCAAAGCTCGCGGCGATATCTTCCCGACACGCGTAGGCTCGTGACTCGGCAACTGCGGAAAACGTCTGAAACACAGTTGGTGTTTAAAAAAACGTCGAAGACTCGAACAAGAAAAAAAACAGAACGTAAGCGAACAAAGGAACTCTCCGGTCCTCGACATGCCACTCGTAGAAAACTTGATCTCAGAGCGTGGCTGGTTCCAAGCGCAACAGCGCCGTAGAAACACGCCGCAATGTGACGTCACAAAAGCTAAAACGTCACCTACCGTTCGCGCGCCGGGAGACAGAGACCCGTTCGAGAGGTACGGACTGCTCAGATCCGGGAACACGATGAACGGATATCCAGCGTACGGGGGTCCCTTAAAAAATCCTCCATCTTGCTGTCTCCGCAGAGCTTTGGGGAGAACAAGAACCTCATAAATGACAAAACATCGCATTTGAATTAATTCGGGAACTCGTAATTACGACCTCCGTACCTTCCGCAAAGTATTCCCTCTGTTTCTCGTAACTTTCAAGGTCGGATCTGATTCCGGGACGGCGTTCCGTTTGCTAACAGAGGAAAACAAACCATAATAATCACATCTCAGACACAAACGGATGTTATATCACACAATCGTTACTTACTTCCGAGTCGGAGGAGCTGCTGTTGTTCTCCGACTCGTTGACGAGAGACGATTTCAAGTCGTCCAGATCTCTTTCCGACGACACGTTCTCGGATATTTTCTCCTCTTGTTCTCCTTCATCCTTGAAGGAAATCAGTTCATCGTTCGCCCCCAGGTCGTCCCCACCTCCCCCGTTCAGCTGAGGCATGTCGGTGCCGAAAAAAAACCCAAACTCTCAAAAAAACGCTGTGCGTAATCCGTTCCAAACTCAAGAACGTGCCCGCGTTACAAGCCAGACATTCCCCGTTTTCCCATGATGGGCTCAGAAAGGCCGGGATGCGATCGGAACGTTCCGTTTAAAGCTAAGCATGAAAAAAGTCCACGGGCATCATTTGGTATCCATGCGAGTTATTCCCGGGAAAAGTTCTGAAACTTTGGAAAAGTTTGAGTCCGGAGTTTCAAATGTGACCGCGCGCGCATCCCATCACTCCTCGACTTGTGTTCGTGGATCTACGACCGAGTTCCGATCCGGAGCCGCGAGACTGGATAAAGATACATTTGTATCCCAGGATGATACAAGATGTGTGGGCTGGAAGGAAGGAACAGCTCGTCAGAATGTGGGAGGAGCTTGAGATGTAAACCGACTCTTCGTTCACTAACGCAGAACACTTAAAGGAACAGCCCGACACTCTGGAGAAACTTGTGAGAAGTAAGAGCCAACGACTGATATTGAACAGGGATGTAAAACGTCTGGTTTGTTTTATATCCAGAGTATTTCTCTTATATAATCAGGACTATATGTTTACATCGTCTGTAAATTAACCAGAGGCGGGTAGAGTTCCCCAAATCTGCACTCATGAATAAGGACAAGGACTTGTGGAAATATTTACTCCAGTGAGAATCAATGTAACAATCTTTATAGTTACTCGAGTAAGAATAAAAGTAATCTTTATAGTTACTCGAGAAAGAATAAAGGTAATCCTTATAGTTACTTGAGAAAGAATAAAAGTAATCCTTATAGTTACTCGAGAAAGAATAAAGTAATCTTAATAGTTACTCAAGTAAGAATAAAAGTAATCTTAATAGTTACTCAAGTAAGAATAAAAGTAATCTTAATAGTTACTCAAGAAAGAATAAAAGTAATCTTAATAGTGAATCAAGTACAAATAGAAGTAATCTTAATAGTTACTCAAGAAAGAATAAAAGTAATCTTTATAGTTACTTAAGTACAAATAAAGGTAATCCTTATAGTTACTCGAGAAAGAATAAAGGTAATCCTTATAGTTACTCGAGTAAGAATAAACGTAATCCTTATAGGTACTCGAGAAAGAATAAAAGTAATCCTTATAGTTACTCGAAAAAGAATAAAAGTAATCCAAATATGTACTCAAGTAAGAATAAAAGTAATCTAAATAGTTACTCAAGAAAGAATAAAAGTAATCCAAATAGGTACTCAAGTACAAATAGAAGTAATCTTAATAGTTACTCGAGAAAGAATAAAAGTAATCTTAATAGTTACTCGAGAAAGAATAAAGGTAATCTTAATAGTTACTCGAGAAAGAATAAAGGTAATCTTAATAGTTACTCAAGTAAGAATAAAAGAAATCCAAATAGGTACTCGAGAAAGAATAAAGGTAATCTTAATAGTTACTCGAGAAAGAATAAAAGTAATCTTAATAGTTACTCGAGAAAGAATAAAAGTAATCTTAATAGTTACTCAAGTAAGAATAAAAGTAATCCTTATAGGTACTCGAGAAAGAATAAAAGTAATCCTAATAGTTACTCAAGAAAGAATAAAAGTAATCTTAATAGTGAATCAAGTACAAATAAAAGTAAATTTAATAGTTACTCAAGTAGGAATAAAAGTAGTCTTAACAGTGAATCAAGTACAAGTACAAATAAAATAGTCTTAATAGTCACTGGAATAAGAGTAAAAAAGTACCAGATGGAGTAACTACTCAAGTAGTTACTAGTTACTTCGGAATGGATTGGACACCCCCTAATATAGCTAACTAAACGTAAAGTTTATTCACTAAAAAGTTACTTGAGTAAGAGTAAAAGTACCTATATTTAAATATATTCTAAAAGTATTAGATACCACAAAACCTTACGCAAGTAATTTTAATTAATTAAATGCAATTAATACCTACCCACCTTAACAATTGTAATTTATTTAGAAAACCGATAGTTTTTTTATGCTCGGAATGCGATAGCTGATATATAGGCCGATAAATATTAGCTTTTACTAAGCATGAAACATAAGGCAAACTTATTTATTTTAAAACTTCTAAAAAGTTTGAACTGATCTCTTAACTATAGTTACTTTACATTTCTATGGCTTACTTTTTTTGCATTAAATCTTTTGCTTTACAAAAAATTAAATCCCCATGAAATCCCCTGTGGCTAGTAGCAAGCATGAGATATGGTTCAGCCGGCAGAAATAATACCTAATTTATCGGCCTAAAGATATCGACTAATTTTATTAGTGGACCGATGACTACAATTCTAAAAACGGCATTTATTGGCCAACATCGATAAGGCTGCCAATATATTGTCCATTTTTACAAAGGTTTTCAGTATACTTATAGCATAGCTGGCCACAATTGGTGGTTTAAATACCCATGTGATGTCTCTATTTAAGTTTTAATTGTATTATTTTACTTTAGAGCATTAAATTTCATAGTTAAGTAAGGGCTTTCAGGATTCTCACATCCTTTACACTACATTTTGCTCATGCATAAACACATGAAAATAAAAATATAGTAATTATTTTTTGTTCTATAAAGAGCCATCTCTCGGTAATTTGGATATTTTTTATACTAAATCTTAAGAAGTTTGTTGTCTCCTTTTGTCACATCCATAGGTTTATTTACCTGTTTTTTAAATTGAAACTATAAATATATTATAAGAGTGTTTTTATATCACGTCCATATTGCAAAATGTCACGTCCATAACGCTGGAATTGCCCCTTTGTATTATAAAGATAAACGTCGTGCAATATAAAAGCAGCTGCACAGATGTTGCACAAACTCAAAGTCCATATCAGCCCACATCTTTTCTTATGCGGGCAGCTACAATACGGGATATCTCCCATGTTTACGTAGAAATAGGGGTGAAGGGGGTTATTGAAAACACATCAAAATCTTAACAAAATGTAATAATGTTTAATTCCTTTTTGAGTGTTTAGTTTACTTGTTTCACCCGCATCGATGGCTTATTAACTTAAAGGTATAACCCACCCAAAAAAGAAAATTGCTCATTCTCAAGTTATTCTTTCTAACACTGCCTCAGTGACTAGTATTGTAGAAAACATTCTAATGGTTGGCATTCTAATGGTTTTCCATGCTTTCCCAGAAATCTCAGTGGCTGACATTCTTCCAAATACCTCCCTTTCCTATTCACTACTTCATGACCATACTTTTGGTCTTCCCTGTTTTTCATCTCTTGTAAACACATTGTGTGCTATTTCTGAATATAGATCCATCTACTTAATATTCATTGTGTGTTTCTCCTATTGAACTCTATTAAACCCAAGTCTGTCCCTCTTGTGAAACCTTCACTCTCCTGTGTGCTTTTCTATCTTCCTGTGCAGTAAAAATGTTCTTTGGCCCCGACGTTCATCTCAAGGGGCTGGCGGCTGAGGCCGGCTTAAATAATCAGGACTGTGTCTATGTTTGTTATTTCCATCAACACAGATAGCCTTTTACATGTAGTGCATGGCCAAGTCAAGCGGGCATAAATCATTCAGCTGTAGTCCAATCGAAATAAATGTGAAAGTTAGGGGGGAAAGAGAGATAGTAAGAGAGAGTCAGGTGTAGGAATGCAGAAAGAGAGAGAGCCGGGAAAATGAATTATTCAAATGCTGAAATATTAAATCATACGAGCGATGAATTATTGACATGTTGACTTTGCTGTTATCGGCGACATGGGAATTTCTCTCTGCGTTTCCTTTCTGTTGATCAAGGATAAATAACACATCTCACCGGCAGCACAGTTTTCTGCATCTAACCACAACATTTGAAATGGATTTGAAGCCAAATAAATAAAACGACGAGGGTTAATAAAAAGTAGCATAGAGAGCAGGTGCATGTTGAAACAGTTTCTCTCCTTACAGCCACAAACTGGCAGGACTCCAGAATTTAATGTACCAGCTCCCAAATGCCCTTAAGCAACATGAGCTCCAATGAGCTGCGATAGAAAAAACAGACGTAAATTATTTTATGGGGCCCATATGCATTTGTCATCACAATTGAGCCTATTCCACGAAGAGCTGTTTCGTACGAATTAAAGCTCATCTGGAAATGCAGGAAGCAGACTTCACAATGAGCATCCTTCCCACAATAAAACCAATATTCTCAGGACAATATGCTCGCGTGTCGCACAATGAGCTTCAAAGAAATCCGGCGATGAGCTAACATCAATAACTTTTGATGTTCAAAGATGAGTGCATTAGCACGGTGCAAGGAAGCACTTCATTTCAAGATCAAATATCCTTTATTTCAATCGGGGACTCATTTTTTTAAGAGACCCTAGACACCCACTGATGCAGCTCCACCACCTTGCGCACACTTTCATCATGTTGGGGTTGAAAGGGGAATATTGGCCCGCCGCACACTCAGGGTTAACCTTGGACGTCTCTTCAGAAACATCAAAGCGAAGGGAATGGAGAAGTGCATCACCCTTGATTAAGCCGCATCTTCTCTCTTCTCTGAAAGTGCTGAAAAAAACATAACAACTTGTCATTTATGCACATGTCCTCTTTCTCCAGAACCAAGACAACGGGAAGATTGTCTTGTCTGATCAGAAGAACTTTGAATATTGCTTTACCTGTCATCTTCTCTATCATCTCAACCTATTTCTGTGGCACAAGTTTTCTGATTTTATGTTTCGACACCTTCCGCCCTCTCGTTGGTTAAGGAAAAGCCAGATATGATGATCAATGGTAAATAAAATTAAAAGAAGGCATAATGTTTTAGGTTTAGTGAAAAGACTTTTCCTACCAGCAGAGTGTTGATTTTGAGTGTTATTTCCTAAATAATCCCGAAATGAGGAAATAACTCCTGTTGTAGACAATCTGAAACAAAGGTTTCCCTCTCTCTGAACATGTGAAAGGTCAAATCTGGGTTTACCACGCGTTGCTTCTGCTTTCATCCTCTGTGATCGGCTGTGAAAATGTCATAGGGATGTCTTTTTATGGAACTGTCAGATAATATTTTACATCGTCCTGTTTTGTCTGAGAAATTTTTTATTTTAAGTGGAAAAAGATTATTTTTAAACTGTCATGTTACGTTAAAATATGAGCTAATGTTGAAAAACCAAAAGTAATTTCAATGCTCTTTTATTTGTAATTATTATGATGTGTTAACTCCATCTTGTTTGATTACAAACCTGTGTGATTTTATTTTTACTGCAGAACATAAAAGTAATAAATGAACTAATGTTTTAAAAAAAAGTTATTTCACCTTTATGATTTCTATCTTTTGTAAAACAGAAAAGAATACAATCAGAAGAATGTTGGTATATAAAAAAAGTGATATGCAAAAAAAATAAGATTCCCTGTTGTTTGTAGTTTTTTTTAAATACACTTCACCTTACAGTGTAATTATTTTATGCTCTTCTCATCCTCCTGTGGTTACAAACCTGTACATTCTTAAGAAGAGGAGGATATTTTGAAGAATGATGGTTTGTATTCTGAAATAACTAATATTTAAAAACAAAAAGAATTTCAGTGTTTATATTTTTGGAGATATTTTGTCTAAGAATGTTATTATGTTATTGTTTATTCACCCTTATGTAACAAATCTGTGTGACTTTATTTCTTCTGTACAGAAATGAAGAAATTTTGAAAAATTTTGGTAACCAAACCAAACTGGTGTCCATTGACATGGGTGCACCTATGATTTCAAACTTCTGAGACATTTCTCAAAATATCTTCTTTTATGTTCCACGGAAAAATGTAAGTTGGAGAGGTTTGCCAAGCATCTGAGTAAATGACACGTGAGATAAAATCTGTTTCTTCGTATTACACAAAGTTATCCTGTGAGATCTTGTAAAATCTTCTGTCCATTATTTGACAAATATCAGTTTAATATCCATTGACTTAAAATTCGAGTATGTCTCACAATCAAGTCATTGTTAAGTAAAACATCTTCACATTTGCTTCACCTTTTTGTTCGGTTTTCTTTGCAGCTTTGCTTCAAGGCTTTAAATCGATCACCATGTTTCAAAGTACAGATCAATAGTTCAGACTGTATTCACCCACAGATCTGCTATCACAGTATCGAGAGTTTCTTATCGCCTAAAGCTTGTCACTTCATGCATGATCAATGTAACCGTAAGAGAGCGGTAAAACATGCAAATTCTCTTTGGGCGTGTGCTAAAGGGCAGGGAGGCCGACCGCCGGGCGCACGTGTGTTACAGTTCTGTGAGGCTCCCTATTGACATAATTACATTCACTTTTTAGGGAGGCCTACAGACTCGAGCCAATGTATAATTAACACAATAAAACTTTCAACAGCACGTGGGAACAGGCACATTTTTATACGAGCCATAAATAATGGAGCATTTCACCTGGACAGGATGTAAAACGCACACGCTATAAAACACACAAAACAGTCAAGATGCAACAGGGAATTATATTCATACCATCTGTGTATGCCGAGCGTAATATTTTGTGGTCGGGACGTTTTCGGGCATTGTGGGGAAGGTGTGGGCGCTCGGCTAATTGTAGAGTAAAAGCATTTGGGTATTTAAAGATGTTTTGAGGTTGTGTATGACTGGCTGGTCAGAATATAGATGTGGTGTTTCGGACTCCTATTTTAACGTTTTGCGAACAGTCAGATTGTAGATTGGTTTTAATTCTGCCATGTATAATGATGTTCAAATGAAGAAGTCGAATGAAAATTTGAACGGACATTCTAAAAAATATACATGCTCATATTTTGCAGTGGTGGGATTTCAAAAGAATGTGGAAACCTTATAATACAATAATTTATTTTTTGATACTGTTTAAAACTTAAGTGCGTACATGAACGTCCCATGCCGAGAACCGAATCACATTGTTAGAGGCTCACTATAGTTTTTCAAGGTTACAATAATCTGGTTGGTGCTTGGTCAGTAAACTACAATGTCATTGCTTTAAGAAGCTTGTATACAGGTGGGTAAAGTCCATATTGCGGCTGAAGGTAGATTTAAACATTTTGTGTGTATCTCCTCCTCTCTATTACAGCCTGCACAGGATAATTCATAATGAACCCTTTGAATATTGTCATATTTGTTCAGCACAACAAAGAAATATAAACAGGTTTGGTGGGCGAGCAAATGATGCCATATTCCTATTCCTTCGAACTTCAGCATCTCTTATGTTGGAATCTCATACGTCCTCTGTTATCATTTTCTCACATTACTAAAGGAGACATGAGAAACCATTGTTGATGCAAATATATTTCAGTATCATGGCTCTCTGGTTCACACACTCTGCTCTCAATTACATACGCACGATCTCCTCCAAACATGCACGGCAGAAATATGCACAACCAGCTGGTGGAAATTCGAACCCACACTCAGTTATCTTCCCTGGCATCTGCATGACTTCCTCTAGCCGTGCACTGAATTCCCTCTTTGTCCATGCTGATGTGGGCCTCACATGAATCCTGTGTCTTGAGCAGTAGACATCCTCCTTAAAGACGGTGAGATGGATGTCATGTTGTGGCTTGGACCCTTTCCTCATCTGGGCCTTAGACAGAAACATTTTCCAGTTAAGACAGAACCGCTGTAGGTACCCTGATTCAACAGATGTGTTTGCCCAGAATTTCCTTTAGCATGACCAACTGTGATATAGCTGTTTTGAGATATCCATGGTGGTCTGTTTAGTATCCATGATGGAAGAAGAGGATGGGAGGTTTTGTGGGAACACAATAGAATGATGAACAGGGAGATTAGACGATTCATTAGTTCGTTATTTTCCTATATAATGGTAAAAGGAAAGCTTAGAAAAGGCATCAAACATAAGATTCCGACACATTTAAGGGACGTGAGTGAATCTCCAAAACCTGTCTTTGTAATTTTTTACAGAATTTTGACTATTCTTAAAACTGACAATGGTTGTCAAAGGTTTACTTATTGCTGTCCAACATTCTTCAAAATTTCTTCATTTGGGTTTATTGAAAATTGGAAAATAAATGTAATAAAACAACACAAAGGCATGACCAAATATATATTTTTGGGTGAACTATCCCTTTAAACATATATGAACCAGATCTGACCAGATCCCCTTCCCCCCGCTGCACACCACAGCATATTTCAGGGGGTGGAGGAGACATGAACATTATTTCAGCTTTTCTGCACAAACTCTAGTAAAAACTCTAATGAGCCAAAGGAGAAACAGACAGAACAATATGACTTCAGACTCGATCGTTTCGTTTTATTTTTAGCCATTAAACATTAGGGCGTTGGACGTATTAAACTGCTACATAAATTTTAAAATGTTCTTCCCTGGTGAACGATGTCAAGAAGAATGCACTCACCTAGATTTTTTATGTAGTTACACAATTAATAACGACGATCCAAATCCTCTTTTTCAAAACCAAAGGTTGACCTGTGGGATGACATACACATAATTACAATTAACCTTCATCCATAAATGATAACAATTCCTGAGATCACTTTGAATTCACTGAAAGTGGACAATTTCGGTGTGAACAATTAATTGTTCCTCATGTTGATAATGTGTAATACAAAATATATTTTGATATGTGGCCAAAATAAAGTCAACAATGGAAGCATTCTTCAAAATATCTTCTTTGGGTTCTACAGAAGAAAGGTTTAAAATGACATGAGGGTGAGTAAATGAGGCACAATTTTCATTTTTGGTTATTTTGATTTGGAGGGGTTTTGTGTTGACACAATGGAAGTCCATTGTGGAAATGCCGACATTTCTCAGAATATCTTATTTTTCATCCTGCCAAATGAAGTCACACAGGTTTGAAATAATACAGTGGAGATTTATTGATGACAGAGATTACATTTTGAGTAAAAAATATTATTTTATGGATAGGTTGTTTTGTGTTAATACAATGGAAGGCACATTTTTCAAAATATTTTCTGAGGTTATATGATATATAATATGAGGTTGGATCAATTCTGACACAATTTTGGGGTAGTAAAATGTTCCTCTGGGTTTTCCGATGAGAAGTCAATGATGAAAATGCGGTTTGAGTACCAACATTCTTTGAAATATCTTATTTAGTGTTTTTCTTTCAGAAGAAAGTCGTACAGGTTTGACATAATACCGTGATAAATAAATGATGACAGAATTTTCATTTTGGCTTATAAAATGTTCCTCTGGGCTTGAATACAATCATACATCAATTGCTATATTGTCCAAAGAGTTACATTTCTAACGGGAGAGTTATCTCTCTACCCATATTCTATACACATTTGTAATTGTAACACAGTACATTAATATGTCAACACGTCATGCAAATAAGAATGACTAAACTATTGTAATACATAAAGAATGACAGGTTGTCAAAGCACATTCTATATTTGAATAATTATGCTCTCCATCACACAACTTCTGTAGATAATTTGGCATTACACAACCCTTGACAGTCGCTCATGGATCTCCAGGAATCTTTGAGTTGCCACAGCATTGCACAAATATTGCAAGCCATACATGTGGAGTCCTCATGTCTGAAAAAGAGCATTGATCCTAATAAGCAGATAACAGAGAATAACGAACAACGCCTGATCAAATGTGTTTAAAGACACAGACGTGCATTTCCTGTTCAACAGACGACAGTGCTGATGGGTTATCACACCTATCAGCCGAGCGTGAACCGTCCCGTAAGATCTAATCGAAACTATAGATCTGCATTGGTTGAGAGACATAATAGTATGCAAGTCATGCAAGAGGCCTGTTTCATATTAAACTCCAAAATTGCTGACATTTTTGTACGGCACGGACCATAGATTTGTTCGAAAATGAAAGATGTGTGCTGTGTTGTGGTACAGCTGCAGATGGGCTCTTTAACAAAACCCCACAGCTGCTGAGGAAAACTGTGAGAAGAGAATGTTAATCCTTGTGGGTTTTCCTCCACGCAAACCTTCTACGAATCATGTGGGAATGACACGTGGTCCAGAAGCCGTAAAGTATTCAGATGTGCTTGATTTAGATATTTTCTCCATTTTGGGGGACAATGTGTGCAGGTTACCCAAAATAAACATTACAAATCCATCTGATTTTTGCATAACGCAAAAGGGGATATTTTGAAGAATGTAACTGAACAACATTGGATCCCAATGACACAAAAGTCCAGAGACATTTACCAATATATCTTCTTTTGTGTTTCTCACTAGAGACAAAAGGGTGCATACATTATGACAGTCGCTGCTTTTGCAGAACATACAAGAAGATATTTTAAAGAAGGTTGGTAACTAAACAACACTAGACCTCAAAGACACAAACTCCAGAGATTGATATCAATATATTTCTTCTTTTGTGTTTCCCAGAAGGAAAAAGGGTGAATAAATTGCAACAAATAGAATCTTTGCAGAACAAAGAAGTAGATATCTTGAAGAATGTTGGTAACTTAACAACACTGGATCCCAATTACACAAAAACTCCAGAGACATATATCAATGTATTTTATTTTGTGTTTGATTCCCCATGACACAAAACCCTTTAGCCTTCTTTTAGAAATATATTTTGTGTGTTTTCCAGAAGAAACAAAAGCGTAAATAAATGATGTTTGCAATTTCCTTGACACAGATGACTTCTTTCATATTACAACAGGGCAATTTGGAGATATACTGATAAAATATCTTCATAAAAAAAAACTGGCATCACCTAGTTAAGCTACGTATATTGGTTGCCAAAATATATTTTTACAGCGTTCTGTAGTGCTTATTTCTTCATGGTCATACATCTTAAGAGCATCCCATCCCTGAGTCCTGGGCACTTAAAGAATAAAGACAGAAGGAAATTTTCACCAAACTTACATCTGGAATGTTAAATTGAGTAATGCGCTCTCCGTCACAAAAAGTGCATCCAAATAGGGAGGATATAACCACATACCAAACCAGGCAGTGACAGTAACCTAACCTCAAAGCCAACCGCTATAGACAAAGATTGATGGAACATTTTGAAACGATTAAATCTTTGTGTTTTTGCTTGTTGATGACTAAAAGCAGGAGCACATTTAAGCAAGACTTTGGGTTCCTTAAAACAAAGACGAAGCCTTCATCTCGGTATAGCTCTCATATAAGCCAATGTTCATTGTTCCCGAATGGGAGGGTGCTTATTAGGAAAGGCACGGAAACTATCTCAAAATCTGATCTGAGCAAAGACAGACTTATTTGTTGAGATGACATGACTGTTGGTTGAATAAATAGCTCAGAGTCATTCACAGAATTCCATGATTGTGACTATTATGTCTAATAAAACAAAACGATTTTATATGGCTCTTAACTAATGAATGTTCATTGAGTAGTAAAAACACAACGCAAGGCTCTTGTTTTAAAGTCGGCCTACGCAGTGACGTAAAACCGTGTAGCAAAAGCATAATTTGCAGTTCTATAATTTGTGTTTATGGTTGACTTCAGGTAAATAAAATTTAACTGCCATGATGCAATTAAAGCCGTAACATTACATCAGGCAACACGTTTATTTTAAAGTTACACGGGGTAGCCACATTAAACTAATGGTACATTAAAGTGATAGTTCACCTAAAATTAGAAACTGTGTCATAGTTTACTCATTTCAAACCTGTGTGACGTTTTTTTCTGCAGAACAAAAAAGAAAATATTTGAAATTATGTGTAACTGCCACAGTGAATAGGTACCACTGCTGTTCAGTTACCAACATTCTTCAAAATATCTTTTTTGTTCTGCGGAAGAAAGTTATACAGGTTTGAAATGACAAAAGAAAAAGTCATACATTTAATATTTTGGTAGACCTAACATGAAATTTATTTTTATCGTATGTTTTGTCTTATTTATTTTTTACTTGGAAATATCTTTAAAACCCAATCAATTTTTTTGGGATTTTTTATGAGGGAAATCTTTCTAATAAATATGTTTTTAAGCTAAACTATTAAGAAATTCTGAAAATATGACAAAGGATCTTTTTATGGATGTTTTCATGATTTTAAATATTACAAAAATTAAGAGTATAATTTAAGCAATGTATCTGTGATTCCTATTTCTATGTTATTCTTCTTGCACTGAAATTAAACAACTTAATGTCATTTTACTTTATGTCATAAATCCCTTCAACTTTTCACGTCATCCACTCCATCCATCTGACTTCTGTTAATGTAAACCAAATACTTTTCAGAGAAAAAAAAAGTATTGGGGTCCTCAGAAATAACATAAGATTGACAGAAACTGCCTGCGATACTTCTCCTTTAATAACATTTCACAAAAAAATCTCACATTATGCAAGAACAGCAACTCATGTTAACATTACATCTTCCGCTTTCCGACAGAATGAAATCCGTGCACATCCCGAAACAAGAAACACTCCAACTCAACAAGTAGTTCAAATCAAGCATTCGAAGAAAGAGGTAAAACTTTAGTGATACTTTGGACCTGTTTGTCTTCATCTCCCAATTGTGACCTCTCACCCGCGCTCTATACGTGTAACTCCAAGAGGCTATTAACCTTTGACCCCGTGCTGTGGTGAAAGCTCTCAGTGTCAGCGTGCAACGGCTGTTGAGTACCTATTGTATATACATACAAACCCCTGTTTCCCCGATTGTCCCGGCGGAGGTCATAGTAATTTCACATCCTCTGTATTCGCTGACCTTTTGCTTCGGCGGGCTAAGCTGGGGCCATTAGCAAATCTATTTTGCTTATGATAATATACATATTATTTTGTAAAATTTGAAATATTAAAGACATGGATGACAGAATAGTCCCAAACCAGATGTGGATTTGTTTGTGGAATATAAGGATGCCTGGGTGCCGGTGGAGGATGGGCCTGTGGGGCCCCGCGCTCCATTCCACAAGCTCTTTGTGTTTCCATTGGACCTTCAGTTCGGAACAGGGCAAGACTTAACCGGTCACAAAGCTATTCATTCCTCGAGGCTTTCGGGATAAATGATTGAATCATGGCAAGTTGATTACGAATCGAATGATCTCATCCAATCAGATTGAAGGAAACCTCGGAGAGAGTAAATCCCCATCACCTTGCTGTTTTTTGTCTGTCAGCGGTCGCTCGGCTAATGCAATGAGACAAACGAATAAGTCAGAGACATTCTATCGCTGGTAACTGCGACTGCCTCAACTCCCACTGTTTCACTCATCCGCCCACGCCGTATATAAGTCCGAAAGGAAATCCCTCTTTTGTTCCTCAAGGAAACCGAGAGACAGGGTGAGGCGGAAGGATGTGTCACAGTATTTCAAACAGCTGGAGAGGGCCTGGCCAAGCTGCGGTGTGATAAACCTATTTGGACACCGCTGACCACTTGTTGTGTCAAATCTCCTGAAGGAACCCATGGAACAATCCTGCACAGATTTAAACACGGACAAAAGTTGATCTTAATTTGATGTATATGGTCAACAGAGCTCGATAATGGAGTAGATGGTTGTCGAACGAATAGTTGACCTAAGCAAAGCCAAACTGACTCAGGTCGTCTCAATGTTTTTATTGGTGTTAAACGAAAGTGTTAGATGTTACTTTGAGAGCTTTTGAAGGAGAGGTGGATGATCAGAGAACAGGAGGAGTCCTGGGGATTGGACTCACTAATGGGAGGGAGGGGAAGGGTTAAGACTAATTGCCACCATGTTGAGCTCCGCAGGGAATCAACGGGTCAGTCTTACAATAGACAAAGCTCTGACCACCAACACTCTTCTGACTTGATTTGATTTATATTCACATTAGATTATGACCTCAGAAAGAGGGGCAAAAAAACCACCAACCGGAACAACACTGACCTGATTCATTCATGAGTCAGACCATCAAATAAAACTATAAAAAAATAAATCTATTCAATTTACATATGTTTGATATGATATGCATAAAGTATTCCATACTATTTGAAAAAAAGAAAGAAAATAAATTAGAAAATTTGATTTAATAGAAAAGTGAACATTTGAATGCTGCCTTAAAAATAAATTGAAATTTATCTTAAAAATGAAAAAAATGAATTCATGTCATATGGCACCTTTTAAAATAAACGAATAATAAAATGACCAAGGCACATAAAAAAGTTAAAAATAACAAAAAAAATTACAAAACCCCCCACAAAAAAGCTAAAGCTAAATCAAAATATTAATAAAAATTTTATAAAACAATGAAGAAAACTATAAAACTTTTAAATGAATTTCTTTTAGATGGTATAAATATTAGGGGTTTAATGCCAACATCTAATTGACTTCTGCAAAGAATCACTAAAAATCTCAAATAATCATTTTATCCACATAATCAAAAATATTAAAACATGTCAATAAAAACAAAATTTTAATTTTTTTAAAGCTTTCCCTCGTAAACCATATAAAATGTAAACATTGGGTTTTAACGCCAACAACATAAACAAACATCCAATTGACTGCAAAGAATTAAAAAAAAACGTGTATGTGAAGTTGAATATCTGTCAAACTATCAATAAAACTTGATGATTAAAATGTTTTCACTCAATTGTAGTAAGAAACACAGCTATTCATATGTTTTAAAATCCTGATCAATCTACTGTTTAAAACTTTGCCTAAAATATATGTATACATTTTTGTATGTTGTAATGCAACGTAACAAAAGTCAATATCAGAATGCCACATAATGGCTTTTTGGCTTTTGTAAAATGAACGATCACAGAGAACACCATGTGGACCGCAGAGGTGTTATCTGAAGGGTTCGGCTTCACCATCAGTTTGTTTCTGTTTTGGCCAGCCTGGTGTGGAAAGGAAATGAGGTACTATTAGGAAACAAACTTTAGCCGTAAAAAACGGCCACTCCATGACCAAACTCTTCTCAACACAACAAACAGACCATTAAAAATCTGTGGGGACTGGAGTAACCACGTTTAAAGCAAACAAAGTTATAAAGTGTCCTAAGAAAAGTGTCAGAAAAACCTGATTACGACCAGGGACCTCACTGAAGACTGATATTCAGTCACTTTATAAGTGACCTCACGCTGTTAGTCTTGCCCAAGTCATGATGTATTTAAAACTATTTGTGACATCATGAACGTGGACTTTCATAATCTCACAGAACCAAAAGAATATATTTTGAAGAATGTTGGTAACCGGTGCATACAACAGCAGTAAATGAGTTCCACTTCTGTTTAGTTACCAGCATTCTTCAAAATATCTTCTTTCGTGTTCTGCAGAAGGTACAAAGTCATGCAGCTTTGAAATGACAAGAGGGTGAGTGAATGATGAGTTTTTGGATGAAATTTTATGAGGTTTTATGTCCTCACAGACAAAAAGAATACAAAAAGAATACAAAATATAAAACAACATGCCCTGTAAATTTCCTATCATGTGTGAAGTAACTTCTGTGCCGTAAACAAGGTGGACATGCATCATACGTGTGGAACGACAGGTGTAAATCGGTAATTTCACGTGCCGTTCCTGCAGATGATGCCACATTATCAAGAACTCACAGTCCCCGTCTCATCGTTTCCTTCAGAATGATTAACATTTTTCTCATATGACCAGAGCTGAGGTCATGAGATCAGTACACCAGCTGTACTGTTCTGAGATCTGCTAGCAGCTGTCCTCGAGCAACGGACACCGACTCATTACTGGGGGTCTCGCTCGCTCACAATTCAATCTTCCGACAAGCTTTATTGGCATGATCAACAACGCATTAATAAACATTACATGCACACAATATACACAATGAAGCTCCTCTCTCTCCTCCGGGCCGCACGTGCAGGCGGGCAGGGGGTCTGGCACCATTTGGCCCAGGGCCAGCATGCTGCACTCTGGCCGGCAAATAAATGTGCGCATTGCTCATTCAAGCTCAACAGCAAGGGGTCTGGAACCCGCTGAGCGAGCCGGCTGAAAGGTAGGTGTGAGAAAGAATGTTAATGGCCCTTAATTAAGGATGGTCCTGATAAGGAGCTGAGGTGAGTCTGCATTGATTCGCCGGTTGGGGGTGGTGGAGGTTTTGGTTATTGACACAGGAGAGGTGGTTCACCTGAGGAGCATTTCATCCATCGGCCCAGTAGGAGGGCTGACTAGTTTGCCATTCATTTACTAACATGATGCGTTTCATCAAATCAGATGCTAATGGAGCTTGTGTGTCCAAGGGAGAAGTAAGCAATGAGAGGGGGTGGACGGTTATTTATTCTAAATGTTTGAGTGGGAAACGGGTGCAAACAACACACGACGCACCTGGGGCCGACATTTGTCTGAAACTGCACGAAGGCCCCGACATGAGTTTGATATCCTATTACACAATAGCTGACAAAGTGATAAATACAAGGATTTTTACATATTTTAAAACTTCTTGCTTGTGTTTGGGACTTTTTGTCAGCCGTTTGTTATACGATCCGGCAGTTTACTGCTAATGTTGACGCAGTCTTAACCCTGTCTGGAGGAAATGGAGCACAAAACTGTGTTTACACAGAAGATAATGCAAGTCCTAATTTAGAAAATCCGAAAAGGGTTATAAGGACAAAACAAGTCTCAACAGGAGGTGCGACATTTAAGAAAATCTAATCAAAAAAGCAGAACCGAAACAGGAAGGGCTGTAGACGCTTGTTTTGGTAACCCAAGACTTATTTTGTCGCAGAATGATATTTTGAACCATAATGTGATCAAATTTGAATTACCGTCTAAAGACTGGGGAAAACAATTCAGAATAAAAGTGAAATAAATCAAATGATGTCAAATGTTTGGATTACATAGAAAAATATTTTTGCTCAATCAGAAATGTTAAAGATTGCAGCTTCCAATATAAAAAGTAAAAATGTAATACATATTTAATATAACTATTTCCACCCAAAAAGAAAAGTCTACCATACTAGGAAATAATTCAAATGGTGGTCAAAAGTGCCCGTTTCAAAAATTTTCTAAATATCTTCTTTTGTGTTCAGCAAGACAAATTATGTATACTTTTACATTTGACTTTTTCTTCTACTATGGTCATCAATGGTGCCCCATAAATATGTTGCTAACATTCTTTTGAATATCTTTCTTTGGGTTTAAACATAGAAATGAATTGTCCCATATATATGCACCGTTCCATTAAATATCATGAAATAGTAACTTGGTGCTATAAACTTCAAGTCTGTTAATGAATGTGAACATACTGTGAGGAATGAGTCCGTGCATTAAACAAAACACACAAAGAAACAAACTATTTTGGCCTGCTTAAACAGTACAAAAGTGAAACCCGATTACAGTTTCAGGGAGAGGCAATTAATTCAGATTATGAGCGATTGGCCTCAGGGGAAAAATCTCAGAGATGGTGGAAGCACATGGCTTGGTAATGCTGAGTGTGTTTTAGAGAGACTGGGGGGTTGGTTGTAAACCCAAACCTTGACACCGGCCCAGCCATGACACAGGAGCTGCGGCCCTCCCAGCCCCATGGCCGGCCCCTGGGGGCCCCGGTCCCATTACGCTCTTGCTCTCAATTGTCTGCTGTGTGTGAGAGGGCTCTGGGGGCAGATGTACTCTATATCATACCTGTCAACAGGCGCGCTTAGCACAGACCTGCGTGCACGTAGACGCACACACTCTCATGCTGACTCGGCCGGAGTCTGCAACACGATACAGAGGATAAACTGGGCCATCTTAGTCAGATACAAAGAGTTGATGGTGGGCCTAAAAGAAATTGGCAGTGCCGTATCACGAACAGCCGAACGCTGGGAGCGGTCATAGGGATACCCGTGACCGCTCTCTGGAAAGCCTGTGAATTACTCAAATCACTTTAACCTTGGGAAATGGAAATGTGTTATTGAAACTATTGTTGAAGGTGGCCTCCGCGCAAAGGTTACAGAGAAACGCACTTCCCCTTTTGGCATGTCACATCAAGCGTGCTATCAGTCATATGTGCCTTTATAAAACCATGTTCGATAAGTTTATTCGATGATGATCTTGGCTCAAGCGGCACACCCGTGTGGTCACACACATTCTCACAACAGGGGAATTTAATTGCACACACATGATTTTCTTTGGCAGATTATGAATGTGGTTGAATTTGTGAGGCACATCGGTTTCACTCCTTGGAAAGGCAAAGGATGTTCCAAATAGTTCATCTGTTTCAAATGCAGTGTAAAATAAGATGAGTAAATGCGTAGATGAGGGGTCTTCAACGTGGTGCCCGCAGGATCTTTTTGAGGTGCCCGCCACACATAGGACTCAAAATCAAGAGCTGTGCATTAATTTTCCTCAGTGATATTGGGCACCAAATATTAAACGCACCATGTTTTTATCTCTTTGACTCACTAAATGAAAACGTTAAAGTAGTAATTCTACATACGCGAATTTGGCTTGAAAAAAGTGTAGCACTTGTGCATAATGTGACCAGCCTAACTGAAATCGTTCCTTTTTATCAAAATACAATTTGTGCATGTAAACTTGGTATTTGTTTTAACAATTTCCAACAAGCACATGACACACATGATTTATCTCCTTTGCAATCCCTTGCTTTAAAAATGTTGGAGACCCCTGATGTAGGCCATGCACATTGTTGCCATCTCTTCCCATGTGTGTGTCGAGGGGCCAAAAGCGAGTGGAGAGCGACACCATGCGGTCAGACACAAAACTGCAGCTCTCAATTAAAAATGGTTAAAAACACAAAAATACTTCAAATTAAACAATTTTGGGAAAAAATGCAAAGACCCTTATTGACATTTCCAATCCTTATTCTGAAAAATCATAAACATTAAAAGTGCGCAGTCAATCTTTTCGATCCTGCATTCTATGCAAACTCCAATGCAAACCCTGCCTGTAGAGAAATGTTCATCAGAAATGTAAATGAACAAGTTTAACTTGTCCGGCGATCCAAACGACTCCGATTCACCAAAGCGATTCACCAAATCTTTCAAACGACTCGATTCGACCGACCAGCTGTGCGGCGTCAACATCAACGAATCAGTGAGTCGTTTGGCGAACCAGGGAGTCGACTCCTTTGAATCAATCTGCGCTCTCTCCGCTCCGGTCGAGCGGCGACGTCTCAAACGCATTTAATTTCGTCTTTTTTGTGCGTTTTCTTATCTGTCGCCTATTGACATTTCGTCACAACGTCACATCTCGTCACATAATTCCCTGTTTGAACGTTTGGAAATGAAAGGTCCTTTCCCTTCCTCGTTTCAATTCCCAAAAACTGGCTGAACCAGACCTGGAGGGGCAGGTGCGTCTCTAAAGCGACCTGAAAGAGGAAGGAGGTGCACGGGATACTCAGTACATCTTATGTGAATGTTCATGGTGTTTTGACATTAAAATGGCTTTAAATTTGAGTAAAAATGGACCTGTGCTCACAGATGCTTACAATGAAGTGGTGAAGGGAAGAACAAACTGGTGAGTGTACATTACACCTATAGAATATCACCTGGATGTATATATGAACATTGTTTTCTGTACATCAGATTTATTTACTGAACATCACTTGAAAACTTTTAAACATGGACATGCAAATGTACTTTTAAACTTTGTATAACACAATCTGCTTTATTGACAAAACAAACAAACAAACAAACACCTATAGAATATCACCTGGATGTATATACGAACATTGTTTTCTGTCAATCAGATTTATTTACTAAACATCACTTGAAAACTTTTTAACAAGGACATGCAAATAAACTTTGTATAACACAATTTGCTTTATTGACAAAACAAACAAACAAACAAACAAACAAACAAACAGATGTGTTATGTTTGCTTGTTGATTTAATTTGACGTATTAATGAAAATCTATAATCATTTGTATTTTTAGGGTCTTATTCACCTATGAAGGCAACAGCAATGATATCCGGGTGGCAGGGACAGGAGGTGAGTTAGGGTTTGGTTCTGATGTTGTGGAATGCAGATGAGCATGCAGGCTTTGTGACGTCACACTTCCTTGATGTGTTTCGCAGCTGTGGAGCTCTTCAATTTGTGTGATTTCTTTCTTCTTTTCAATGTGCTGTTCTCGTGAAAGATGGTGGAATTGAAGAAATGGTGGAGGAGCTCAACAGTGGGAAAATCATGTACGCCTTTTGCCGGGTGACAGATCCCAGCTCTGGCGTTCCCAAGTTTGTTCTGATCAACTGGGTATGGATTAATGCACAAATGGTCCGAACACGGCAAACTATCTTTGGGTGACACACACTCTGTTTTGTTGTTAGACGGGCGAGGGAGTCAAGGATCTCAGAAAAGGAGTTTGCGCCAACCATGTTCATTCAATGGCCAATTTTCTACGGGTGAGCATCATTTCTATGCATGTTTTGTTTTGTTGTCATAAAGCTCTTACGTTATTGTCTTGGGAATGAAGGGTGCCCATGTGACCATCAACGCTCGATCAGAAGATGATGTGGAACCATCCGCCATCATGGAGAAGGTAGCCAAAGGCTCGGGTGTCAACTATAACACCCATAAAGAATCAAACCAGAATAGTGATTATGAACCTTCTGGGCGTGTGGTGAGTTAATAAAAAAACTTGGCTACTCAAGAATGTTGTCCTCAAATGAACCTGTTTTTTTAGAAACATTCTTTGAAATTGCTTAGTGAGGTGATACCAAATGTTTAATTTGTTCGTATAGATATGCGTATAGCAACCTTTATCATCTTCCTGCTTTTCAAATTTACTCCATAGTTTTGTCCTCACAGGGTTCTGTTTATAAGAAAGTCAGCGCCTTAGATGAAATCCAAAGTATTAACAGAGACAACTTTTGGGCCAAAGCGGAGGTGTGGAAGTGCTACTTTATAACACTATTTACTTCTGATCTGCCTGTTTGTTTACCCGATATGTTATCTTCTATTTCTCTGACCAGCAAGAAGAGAAGAAGCGGCGGGAGGAGGAACGTAAGAAGGCCAGTGCGGAGAGAGAGCGTCTGGAGAAAGAACGAATGGAACAAGATGCTAAGGAGGCCGATGAACGAGAGCGACGGCGAAAGGAGAGAGAGAAACAGATCAACCAACAGAGGTAAATGAGTTAATGTGTCATTTACGTAAGATCAAATCAAAGAATTTGGAATGACATTAAATCTAAATTGAACAAAATGAACTTCAAATGAAACAAAGGGAAATGTGGTGTTTGCTACTTAAAAAAACATTTGTTTTAAAAGTTTTATTGAAAAAAGAAATAGAATATTTACCATTTTTACTTCCTGTTCAACAGGAAATACACCGTAAAAGCATATTTTACATATGGCTGTATACATTTCACAAAAAGGAACATCATATTAACTTCTAAAATCATCTAAAACATTAAATGGATTACTTTCTGTGGAAATGTTACAATATTGATTTCAACAGTTTACTTTTCTAAAATGTAAAATTGTTTTAAATTTATGTGATGATTAAAACATTGACATATGTTCAATGTGCAAGGTGCAAGTATACAAATACACACGCAAACACACACACATTCACATATAATAAATAATTAATCTGTGTGTTTGTCTGTGCAAATATATATATATATATTTTTTACACACACAAGTTGATAGATTAGATTGAGTTTTTCAAAGGACATATTCATTTCAACAGTCTATTTTATTCAATTCAAAGCTTTAAAATGAACTTTTTATTTTATGCAAATTGTTTCACTTATGTTTACTGTGTGTACAGCACTCCACATTATTTCAGTAAATCTTCTAACGCTCAATTTTATGTTGAAAACACTGTTTCTTACAGGCTTTATGAAAAGAAACAAGAATCTGAAAATAAATCCCCGGCACCACAAAAATGGGTGAAACTATAAGTTACTTTTTTATCAACATTTTAAATAAAATTGAATTGTATATAACATGGATCCAGCTATGATTCTTACATGCCTGTCATCTGCTGATATAGGGGGATGTTGAGAAAGAAATTCAGACTCCTGTAAGGACAGAAACATTGAGATCTGAACCTGTGCCGAAGGCCAATGTGAGTTTTACCGAGTCTTAATAGAGCACAAAAGTGGAATCAGGCAAAAATACAAATATGTTCTCCTCACAGGGTTCTAGCTATAAAAAGATCAGCGCCTTGGATGAAATTCAAAGTATTGACAGAGAAAGCTTCTGGGCCAAAGCTGAGGTGAGGTAGTTCTTCATTTAAACATTCTTTATTTTTAATCAATTTTTTTTAAATACGTTTGTCTTCTCTTCTGTTGTCCGGATCAGCAAGAAGAGAAGAAGCGGCGAGAGGAGGAGCTCAAGAAGGCGAACGCGGAGAGAGGGCGTCTGGAGAAAGAACAGATGGAACAAGATGCTAAAGAGGCGGATGAACGAGAGCAAAAAAGAAAGGAGAGAGAGAAACAGATCAACCAGCAGAGGTAAATGATTAAATGTGTCATTCAATGAAATAAAATCGGCTAAAAATTTGTGTGCAGAAATTATAATATGATCAAAATTATAAAGAATTTATTTCTTTAAGAAATTGTTTATCGATTATAAAAATTTTCTGCTTTGACTTCCTGTTCAAGAGGAAATAGGGTGCACTGCAGAATATTTCACTTAAACTTTAAGAAGCACATTATTACGTTGTACACTTTTTATCGAATAGGCTTTATGAAAAGAAACAAGAATCTGAGAATAATCAACAGACACCACGAAAATGGGTAAAATTATAAGTTACTTTGTTCTAAAATAATAAAAACCAGCAATTATATGTTGCATAGATCATGTTAGTGTTACTTTTATTCCATCTGCTGATATAGGGTGCTGTTGAGAAGGAAATTCAGCCTCCTGTAAGAACAGAAACATTGAGATCTGAACCTGTGCCGAAGGCCAATGTGAGTTTTACTGAGCCTCCATACAGCACAAAAGTAAATCTGCCCTTAAACAAAGTAAACTTGTTTATAATTGTAAATAATTTGTTTTGTCCTGAAAGGGCTCTGGCTATAAAAAGATCAGCGCCTTAGATGAAATTCAAAGTATTGACAGAGAAAGCTTCTGGGCCAAAGCTGAGGTGAGGTAGTTCTACATTTAAACACTTTTCACTTCTTTTCTGCTTATCTCCTGACAAGATGTTTTTCATTTTTCTCATCAGCAAGAAGAGAAGAAGCGGCGAGAGGAGGAGCTTAAGAAGGCAAGCAAGGAGAGAGAGCGTCTGGAGAAAGAACAGATGGAACAAGATGCTAAAGAGGCCGATGAACGAGAGCGACGGCGAAAGGAGAGAGAGAAACAGATCAACCAACAGAGGTGATAAAATATAACATACAATATCAGTCTCAAAATGTATAAGATCGTTTTACCCAAAAAAAATGTATATGTCCCACCTAAACTGCCCTATAGGAAATATGCACATGACACTTTGTAATTACATTCATAAGACATATTTTATGTCGATCTTACAGGATATTTGAAAAGAGACAAGAATCTGTGAACCAACAACAGGAACTACAGAAACAGGTCAATCTGATTTCTTTTTTTCTAGAATTTGATTAATATAAATTCAAATTTTAACACCCATGTCTGCTTTGTATTGATTCAGAATGAGAAGGAACAGCCCTATGTAAAATCAGGAATATTACGAGCCGAGTCAGTGCAGAAAGCCAACGTGAGTCTTCATTTTTCTCTAATACTATATATCATTAAATAATGTCATCAGTTGATCACCCTCATTCTATTTCCAACCTGTATATTTTTCTTATTTCGAACTCAAAAGAAGATATTTTGAAGTATGCTGGTAATCGAACATCAGTTGCACCTATTTGTTTTGTGTTCATGCAATAGAAGTGACTTCAAAATATCTTCTTTTGTGTTCTGTGGAAGAAAGAAAGTTATATAGGTTGATGACGTAAAGTCGAGTAAATGATGACAGAATTTTTGTCACTTTTAATAACAAACTAAAAAAGGTATCAGTCCTTAAGGATGGCAAACGCAATCTTTTGTTTCAGGAAGCTGCATCTCTCATCTCTCAGCGTTCCGTAAACCCCAGGGATCTGTTCAAGGAGAGGGAGAGGAGTTTCAACACTGAACCATCTTCCTTTGATACACAACCTGGTACAGACAGTTCTGATATCATGTGCCTAGAACCCATTAGACCAAACTTCTAACAAAAGCTTTTATGAATAATACATGAGTCTCAAACCTTTAAATACCAAAGTTTGGATGTCTCTTTCTCCAGGCCAATGGAAAAGCTCAATCTCATCCCAGCTTGCAGTCAGTGAGGAAACTCCTCAGAGCGAGCGCTGGTCCCAATCCGTGTCTCCGGTGCGCTCATTAGCAGCCACCTCGGTCTCGCACGTGCCGAAATATGAGCATGAAACTTCTGCCTTCGCAGTGAAAAAACAGGGTAAATAGATTTTTAAATAGATTTTTAAATAGATTTAAATAGATTGTAAATAGATTTTTTCTGTGGTTTTCACTTTGCATGACTTGCAGTTGGAATTATCTGTTTTTGTTGTTTTTAAGAACACTTCATTGATGGCCCATTTCGATCTGAACAGGCTGAGGATATAGACAGTGAATGGGAAGGTAGATGTTTCTCCTGATGCGTCTCTACAATGTCAAACATATTTCCACCTTCAATCTGACTCGCTGTATAATGTTGCAGATTCCAAAGTGGAGACTTCAGTCCCTACTTACAAGTATCACACAAAAATTGATCCATACGAAGACAACCTGTACAAAAACCTGTCACATGAAAACATATATGAGGATGTTTCCCAGGTTGGTAGCAAACCAAGTGTTTGTGATATATGAATGGCATTTTCATACATTATTGCGATATCTAATTAAAATATAATATTTTTAACTTTATGGAATCTGCTAAACTTATGCTGCTTTTACTCATGCATCATATTTAAGGACTTTGACATCCATGCTGCTGGAGAAGCGGATGCAGGTGATTACATCTGTGCAAAAGCACTGTATGACTATCAAGCTGGTGAGTGGTTCTGTTATGCCTTTTATTACTTATTATTAATGCAAAGGATTAGAAATATGAAGAAGAATACTCATTATTATTCTCACTGTGTAGCGGTCTGTTATATATCAAAATGAAGCCAGCGTGATTTATGTTGACACTAAAGCTAGGTTTAGTGACACCCAATATCTATAAATAAAAATTAATTAATAATAGGGCAATTACAGCATTATGGACACCACATCTAAATGCTCAGAAAAAGACAGTTGCCAGTAAAATACACAGAATCTTTAAATTATACAATATCCTTGTTGATAGTGTTTAAACATAAACATAAAATCTTTCTATTTTAAAAATCTGCTTGCCTTATGGAAGTGACTGAAAAGGACACAAATTTCTTGTGAGGAAACAAACTTCTTAGGATTTATACAAATAAAACATTTAAACATCGGACTGAATAATAACCAACAAATGAAGCACAGATGCCCCTTTTCAGTTTCATATTCATGTGTCCATTTTTGAGCAAAACAGCGTTATGGATGTGACAATCCTGAAAATGATACTAACTTGACTATGAAACACTATGCATTAAAATACAAAATACATTTTTTATTGAACTAATAAATGTTGGCGTAAATATACTAAAACTTTATATTTTCATGGTAATGTTTACATATTGCCCAATACATTTTTAATGTATTTTTTTCTTTCCTCTACAGCGGATGACACAGAGATCTCCTTTGACCCTGATGATGTCATCACAGGCATAGAGATGATAGATGACGGCTGGTGGAGAGGTTATGCTCCTAATGGTCATTATGGGATGTTTCCTGCTAATTATGTTGAGCTTATTTGAATGTGGAATGAGCAATAATATGCATCAACAAACCAGCAATTATAGTCAGTCTCCTTGCTTTATATCAGCCATTTAAAAAAAAATTTGCCTTTATTTTTTCCCTAAAGCCTAATGATCAAGTTGGTTTGATTCAAATAAACGAATAAAAAACAAAGATTGAAACTGGAAGGAACATTAGTATTTGTGTGAATTCCCATACTGAGATTAATAAACATTTATATGCATAGATATTACTTACCACATGGATCCATGTTTAAACTATAATAAAACTCAAATTACCATGTAGTTGTCCGCAAATTTGATGATGTTTATCAAGAATACAAAAAATTGCAAACAAACAGTAAAAGTTTAATAAGTTGTTACACATTATTAATTGAAAAAATTCACATTTGAATTGTCTAATATTTTTTTTATGAAAATATGGGTTTAATGATATTAACGTATTTATTAAAATTAAAACAATGTAATTCAAGATTTTAACATAAAACATTACAAGTATTTTACAAAAAATAGTACAATTAAAGAAGTAAATTGAGGAAATATTTAGGAAATGTCCCAAATCTAAGGTGTATGGAAGGCATCTTTACACCCAAACTCATTTGTTTGTATCTGTACAAAGAACTAATACATAAAGTTGTACACTAAAGAAAACAAAACAAATAAAAATCGGAATGAAATCAATAAATCAATGATAAATAGCATTGTTTACAAATAGAAATGTGTTGTACATCTTTCCTTAATTCAACAAATATGAATGATAAGTTAAATAATAATAAAAATAAATATTTTATATTAATTTCCGAAAGTCAAAATGTGACAATATATATCCAACAGTCAAATACAAAATAATTAATAACAAAAGAACACACACACACACACACACACACACACACACACACACACACACACACACACACACACACACACACACACACACACACACACACACACACACACACACACACACACACACACACAGCATTAAATAGATATACATATAGATATATAGATATATTTGGAAATATAGGAAGTATTTATATATATATATATATATATATTTAAAGTTTTTAGTGACATTTGCTTTAAAGAAAATCTAATTGAATCAACACAATTTTAAAAGGAGATAAATTATATTTGTGTATAATTTATATATAATATTTTGCTAACACACGGATCAAAATAAATAAATAAACAAATACAGAATAAATAAATACAGAATAAATAAATACAGAAGTTTTTGAGTCTCTTGATGTTTCCAACCCAAAACAAAATTAAAATAATAAACAAATGACCGGGGAGAATGTAAAGCTCCCGACGTCATATACATGCGACGCGGCGCCTACATAACCGCATCCTGACGTCATCACTAGATTCTGAAACTGTCGGGGAAGAGGAAGACATGGCCGCAAGGTTACTGCTGAGATCCGCCGTCCGGGCCGCGACGACCTGCCGCCCCTCTCCGGTGCCCGCTCTGTGTAGAGGGATGTCCGCTGGAGGTCAGTCATTTATCCAACTATCTACCTGACCGGAAGCATCATCCCAAAGTCGGTTTGAACCGTTGCCAAGGACATGATTCCGTGGAGGTCGATGCTGAGACTTCACAGCCGGTTTGGAGTCATTCCACAGTGGCTGATTCATAAGAAATGTCTTTAATGAATGTTTGTGAATTGTGTAGTTTTGTGTTACGTCATTTTAAAGTTGTTAGCTACACTTCCTGTTAGCCTATGTGTTGTCAACACATGCTGTGTCCTGACATTTTAATAACTATCTCCCTTGATCTTGCAGGGATTCCCACTGATGAGGAGCAAGCCACTGGACTTGAGAAGAAGATCATGGCTGCTCAGAAGACAGGAACTGTATGAGTCTCTTAAAGATGTCTGATCAAGTGTCTGCCACTCACACATCAAACATATCAACTTTTTATTTAACACACAAAAGGATTTTTGCATAATAAGAATAGTTTTGTGTTTTATTATTTTAATACAGCCTAACAAAATGAGTTTTTAGATTGTGGCTTTAAAAAAAGAAAAGAAAAAGAAGAGAGAAAGATCAAAAGTTTAGTGACACTTGAGGTTTGAATCCATATTGCGATATACGTTACAGCCTCTTGCGATTACGATTGTATATCGCGACGTATAAATTATAATTTAACCATTTCATCTTTCATAGACCCTAAGAAAGACGAACTGCTTAATGTATGTTTTTCAGAAATAAAGATGCATGTGTAGTTTTGTGCAAAACTGTTATTCTACAACACAATGTATGTTGCAGATCAATTAAAGTCCTTCCTTCCTAAAGGCACTATACGAGGTTAAGTGCTTGGTTCTTAAATGCAACCCAAGTTGCAGAGAACAGTAACACTGGGGTCTTTATAGTTTAGGAACATCCACTGTACATTAAACTCCTCCAGTATTAATTAGGAATATTATAGAAAAAAAAAAACAGAAAATTCTTTTGTGCAATGCGCGGATAGATTGCGTCATCAACATTCATCATTGGGATGATTAAAAACTCTATCATAGGACAATTTTGTATCATTAATATCGCATATCGTTTATACCGACCATTACTAACTTGAGGGAAATGTTTCTCATTTAAAAAGGAAGGACCTGATTTCTGAATTCAGTTTAATAGACAAAATTTCATTAAGCGAACAGAGGATTTATAAGACAAAGCTGTATTTGAAATGCATTTGACTTTATTGGAAAGAGAAAAGTCCTTGAGAGCGCAGGATAGACAAGGACTCCTGTAAATATCTTCAAAATGCATCTCAGGGTGAGACTGTGCAATAAAAACAAGAAAATATGTTTCCAAATACTAGATAACTTATCTGAAGACGTTCAAATTCTAATGTTTTATTTTCGTTTTTACTTATAACATTTTTTATAGTCCCTTTTTTGTTTAACAATTGTAATGGGATTTCTTGTTCTAAAATGTGGAAAAAATATGTGAGTGTTCAAAAGCTTTTAACTGTTGAGTTTTTGCTTTAACTTACACTGATGATGTCATATTCTTCCTTCATCTTTTAGGACCCCTACAGTATGCTGAAGCCCAAAGGTTATGCAGGATCAAAGTCTGACCCCCACCTCGTGCCCTCCGTCACCAACAAAAGAGTGGTTGGCTGTGTTTGTACGTTACAGTTTTGACTCCGCTTCATCTCACATAGTTTCCTTGAAAGCTGTATGAAGGTTTGTCATTGTATCTTTTCAGGTGAGGAGGACAACACCGCTATTGTGTGGTTCTGGCTCCATGAGGGTGAAGCTCAGCGTTGTCCTTCATGCGGCTCGCATTACAAGCTCGTGCCCCACGAACTTCCTCACTGAGACGCATGCCTCAAACACAGCCTAACATCCCATGATTCCACAGACCCTGTGACCTCATTCATGTTCGTCTTTTTGCTATGTACAGGAGATGCACATCTTCTGTATTATTGGTGTGGGACACAATATTTTAACAATTCCTAAAATCGACAGTTTACCTAAGTTATTGGAATGCACTTGTTCCAGTTAAACAGAATAAACATGCTTACTCTGACATGGGCTCTTGTGTGCTAATTAAGTATGCACAAACAATAATTATCGACATGCTGCTTATAGTTTCTCGCTTTATGATTTTTTTCATTTTTGTGTAGGGAAAGGTATAGCTGCTGTCAGAGGTCCACCGATTCTTTTATTGAAGTCCACAAGGGGTCATATGTGAGTTCTTGAGGAATAACATTCAAAATATTAAATCATTGAATCTGATTATGTTATAAATCAGAGTTAAAATACCCTTCTCCTTTAAAAAAGGTCTGGGTAAGTGTTACTTGAGTAATGTAATTGTTTTTTGCCATAATTTAGCTTATTTATGTATGTGGTACTTAAAATTATAGAAAACAGATGAAGGCTCATCCTTAAGATAAGTTTAAAGACAATTTAAAAAAAATAACTGCCATCATGAATTCCTTGCCCTTAAAAAAAATGGGGGAAAAAATACATTTGGAGGAATGTTTGCCACTGAGATTTGCGGGGCACTGGCTATCATTGAAGAAAGAATATTGTAGTTTTGTATGGTACAAAGGTAAAATAGTAAAAGATTTAATAAAAACAAACACCACTTACTTTTTTCTACTATGGAAGTTGCAGACGTTCTTCTAAATATCTTTGTTCAACAAAACACAGAAATGAATACGGGTTTGGAACAATTTTGGGTTGAGTAATTCATGACATAATTGTCATTTCTGGCTAGAGTTTGCCTTTTGAGACCTATTGTAAAAACTGCTAACATAATATATCAATTTTAATGTTAAGCAAGAAGTGAAAACAAGAACTGTCTTTCATGTACACTGCTGTTTACAGCAGATCACGGTCTTCCATTCAATCATTTAATCATTATTTTCAGTGTGCTGTTTATCACTTGGAAGTCATTACAATCAACCGGCATCTTGCGATTTTGAAATCTCACATTAATGTGAAAAATGCCCTTTGTGGGTCGTTTATGCCTCATACTGTACGTGTTTTTCTTTTTCTCTGACACGAGACAACCTGCGAGGGAGATGTTATGTGCAATTTGCACATAATTGGCAAAACCTGCTATAACAGGCTGTGAAAGCAAAGAAACACAGCTTAGGGATGTTTTCAGCACATTATTCTTTTGAGTTAGTCGACGTGGCATTTAAAATAAATGTCTCTCTCTGCACTTATTTATTCTGCAGAGTGTCTTTTAAACCCAGTTGTTCATACTTGATCAAATGTGTTTAAAATGCAGAATTCTATAGTTGGTGAATTGTTAAAAGTATGCATCACTGAACCAAACCATTTTAATGCTTCTTCCGATTCTTTGTTTTGCTCATTTGGAGGACTTAACGTTGTCATTTCCATGTGCAAATGCTTTGGTGTTTGGTAAGCGGTTTTGCTCCATCACCATATTAAACATCAGCTCATGCACAGATGGTCAGACATTCCTCTTAACAATTGTCAGGCATAAAGACTCCCAAATGACACCCTCATGCTCTATAGAAAGTACTTTTCCCAAAAGTGAAGTTAAGTTCATTGTTTTAACATGATTAAACATTTTTCATCGAGGTCAGGAGCACCATCTCAGTGCTTCTATCTACATAATGTGTCTGTCCTTGTACCATCTTCTCATTGAGCGATCCGTAATAGAAACGATGAGAGATGTAATGAGATAGATGCGGAAAATCTCCCCCTCTGTAGTGCTCTGCTCATCACATTTGACTAAAGATGATCAAATCATGCCACTCAGTATTCCACAGGGCTCCTGCAAAATAATTGAAAAAGCAGAAGCTCCAGGAGTTCAAGTATGTTGCGGAATGGAATTGATATGAATTTGGAGTGGGTTTTCATATATAACGGCCTTCTGTTTAGAATAATATTAAAGGTTGCACTTGACTTGTTATAGCAGACTGTCTTTCAAAGTGACGGTAGATTAAAGTGTTGAATGATAGTGGCTTTCCAATCTAGTGATAATGTATCTATTCATTGGTGCGGAAGCTCCAGGCATGTCTACATTTATTACAACTACATAAGAAAGGTCCTTCTTTGTCAGCTGTGTGTGTTTGATGAAGTAACGCTGATGTTACACAATTGGAATGAACTTTTTGACGTCCAGAATGGGCAGTGTTCAAGATTCTTGCATAACTCTGAACTTTTCATCCACTTTTAATGTTCACTAGTATGTCCATTCTTAAAAGAGGTACAATATAACAGAGAATACATTGAATGATGTGATATTGTTATATACTTACAAAATTAAGTCGTCATTTACCCACCTCCTGTCACTTCAAACCCTTTATCAGAAAACTGTTGGAAACACTTTGGAAAACTGTTGGTCGCCATTGACTTGCACGTTTTGTGTCCATATAGTAGAAATGAATGAGGACCAACAGTATTTAGTTACCAATACTTGAAAATTTTTGCAGAAGAAATCGTCAAACAGGTTTTAAAGAATGAAAGGGTGAGTAAAGGAATTTTCCTCTTTATTGAGCAATAATTTTAAGAAATCCTATCCTTCAAACTTGACAGCATGTTATCTTTAAGTTGTCATATAATAATTTCAGATTGTGAAATTGTTGAAGGGACAGTTCATAGAATGTTAAAAATTCTTCATTTACCCTCACATCATATCATGATTGTCTTTTCTTATGCATAACACCAAGAAAAATATTTTGAGGAATGTTGGTGACCAAACATAGGCCTCTATTGATTTCCACTGTACAGAAGAACAGTAGAGACATTCCTCGAAAATATCTTCATTTGTTAACGCAGGGTTAAAATGATTGGGTTAAGTAATTTGCAGAATTTTTCTTGGGGCATGCTATGCCTTCATCAAGGTACTCACTAAATGTCCCGTCAAAAGCAAAACCTTTTTACAACTACATCTATTTTGTGTTATTTATTAATTGTGTATTGTTCATGATTCATTTAAAAGCGTGCAATAAAAGCACAACGATTTTGAACCAACCTTAAAGAACAAGCTAGACATCTTTATGTCATAAATAATTAAAGACGAGTATTGTGTTCCGACAAAAGAGATCTTTCGTCACCCTTTCTCTGCTTTTAAATATTCCATCATTTCAGTATTTCTCAGCCACCAAGAAAGCAACCTTGGCACGACAGAATGTCAAGGAGGGGACATTTGCCAAAGACTTTTGGCATGCGTGCTCCTTCGCACAGGGGCACAAGAGAGGCACAACGTATCTCAGGACAATGGGCTATGATTAGCGCCGCGCTTATCTGTGCAAAGCTGCCCACCATTAGTGTGCTGCAGGGGTGCTGTCTCCATGGCAACCAATCTGCCTGAAGTCCAGACCCCAGTTGTGTTTGTCAAAGATCCACTCAAAAACCTCTATTCACTGTTTGTGACTTGAAAGCCCATTGAAGGCTATTATGGTGAATGTTGGGGGGGTCATATAGATTGGTGTGGCCGTTAACCCTCACATGGACTTGAGTCAATCTTGGAAGATTAATTAACCCCGATAACCCCTTCCAAATATTTGGTTTCCCAGAAATGAACCTTTACTTATACACTGTGTGCACAGTTGTATTTTTGAGGATTCATTTTGTTCTTGTACACCTACAGTGCTCCTGGTCGATCATTTTTTTTTTTAAATAACTCTAATTTAAACATTTAAGGTGTAAAAGTGAAGTTTTGGCTTTCTTAAGAGAATATATACAGGTAGATCCTTATTAGGCAACTATTATTGTGAAGAATTATTATGCAACTAAATAAAAAATAAAGATTTTCCCATCTCACTTCTATATTTTCGTCTGTTTCAGGATGACGGGTTCCCTGTAGCTTCATGATTGATTCTTCTCAAATCTTTGGCGGTTAATATGCATCTTTTCTTCTCGACAAGTTTCTTGGCAGCTTGTTGCCTATTTGCTACAAAACGTTTAATGGTTCTGTGATCACGCCCCAATGTCTTAAATACTTCAAGAGTGCTGCATCCCAGTGAAGGCCTTTCAAAGTTTTAATTTTCAGAGTAAAATCTCTTATTTGGCTCATATTTTCTGAGGAGAACAATCTGCCTAATAATTATTTCCACCTTGATATAGTGTGTTGATCTCCTTAGGCTACAACCTCCCTCCTTACACAAATTCACATCACCTGATATGATTTAAATCCTTTAAACATTCAAGTTTATAAAGCTTGGAGTTGTAAATTATGGATCAAATGATGATATGGTCAAAATAATCACTTGATGAAGTTTAAATGAAAACTTTTGCAGCAAATGTGTAAATAAAAAATCTGATGTTATTTGGGGTGCATGGATAAAAATGTTTATTCAAATGTGCTTTTGTTGTTGCGTATCATGGATTGATAAAGGTCCAGTTTGTAAAATACAGTGGCATCAAGTTGTTGCAAATCGTCAAACGGTTCTATACTGAAGATGATTACATTTACAAACGACATCCTGGAGAGCAGTTCTTCCATAAAGGTCTGCTGTAGAAACGGCTGCCATTTCAATGAAACGGTGCCCGCTTTGTATGTTGATAGACACAGTTCATTCTAAAGTAATAAAAACATAATGGTTCATTATCTAATATCTGAAGACATAGTTATGAAATGTATATTGCATTTCTTTTAACAGATCCTCCAAAAAATGACATACTGCACCTTTGATATCATTTCTTGCTGGGTTTATTGGCTGGCACTCGTTGGTGCTTGACTTACAACCTGGTTGAATCAGGCCTTCAAAGAAAGTTAAGTTGAATTCTCTATAGCATTGGAATTTTGAGTCTTTTTTTAACAAACGTGGTTTGCCTTGCGAACGTTGTGATTTCAAAGGGAGATAAATCCAGCACAGTCCCCTCAGGGTGACTTAAACCCCGGCACCCGCTGCGAGGGCATTCTGAGAGAAGATTTATTTATAATTGCCCATTCCAGAAATGACAGATACGGTTTCAGATACGAAGCGATTCTATAGCTGAAAAATGTATTGTAGCAACTCCCAGATCCAGAATGTAGATGCATGATAACCACCATTTCTAGAGACAAAACCAAAAAAGCTAAGAAACTCCTTAGATAGCCGGTGATGACTAATATTAGAAAAAACTCTAAGATTTAAGATTACAGCCTAGCCAAGACAGGGTGAACAGTTACCTTTACATGAATATCAGTAATAAGCATGCACCTCCGCAATTACCTTTTCTCAGAATAGGTTAAATGGAATTCTTAATGAACAAGCATGCATGGAATTATCCGTCGAAACCCTTTGAACTTTAATGTGTGGGCATATATGGTGTGTATTTAAATCTGACAATTAAAGGCTTTGCATCGGTGATATCATCGGCTGGCACAGTAGGATAGTGTGGGTTGCTGATGTCATACTTGCGTCGGTATAACACCACAGGCCGAGCGTGTCGACGCTGGATGCATTCCCACACCGCTGGCATGCAACCCGCTATCACCTCCTGCCATCTGGCCTTTGGTTAGATCACCAGAATTATGCTTTTTCTGTTTCCACTGAGCTTTAAATCTTCTCAAGATTCCTTTTCAGGTGCTGTGGTCCAGCACCAACTGGGTACAAAAACATTGCTTAAATATTAAATTAGTAATAATATGATTTCCTGAAAAAAGATTTTTCACAAACAACCTATAGATTTCTTATTTTTTAAAGTAGAAGATTGAAGGTTCTTAGTAGGTGATCTTAAAGTGATAGTTTACCCAAATATAAAAAATCTGTTATGAATAAAACTCTACGTGTTCTAAACCTGTACACATTTCTTTCTTTGGCAGAACAAAGAGGAAGATATTTGGATGATTGCATGTTACCAAACAGTTCTTGGAGGCTATTGAGAACCGTATAATAAAATCAGTAGTGTAGTGTGCCCCAGAACTTTAACAGTCCTACATTCTTTAAACTATCTGGTTTGTATGAAAATATAAAGTAGTTTTTTGTACCAAAGGCTTCAGGAACTGTTTGGCTATGGGCATTCTTCCAAATATCCTTCTCTGTGTTCAACCAGAACTAAGAATCCAGATTTGCATCAAATCTTTGTCAATTTAACCGCTGTGTTATTAGTAAGTTAATTTAATTTATAGTTTCATTTAAAGTAAATGATCTCTTAATATTATCTCTTAATATCTCTCAATAATCATTTACTGTAAATATAATTGGGTTATTTTAAGAACTAATGAAATTTGAACTAATTAACAATGGGCTACTTTAATAAATCTGCAATCAGATTATTTCCATTGTTGACAGACTGTGGGTTGTGTTAATCACAAGCAAAACAGATGATTGGGTCATAATCGTGTCTCATACATGCCATGCCCTGCCTCCCCATTGTTCTCTATTATTAAAATCCTCACCCAGACATCCAGATCATATGCAAACAGTGTGGGAAATAAGGGTGACATTGACCTAGTGGGAGAGAGATGTATGAGCGGAGATCGGATGCTGATGTAAATGTCAGAAACATTCTGCAGGTATCAATGGGTCACAACGGAAGGCCAGCAGATACTCGAGAGAAATGTCATCTTGTGTCGTGGCTTCGCACTCCAAACTACTAAACAAGCTTACAGAGCTCTTGCATGAAAACCAAAGTGCTATTGAAGACGTTGTGTTTCCATGATGTATTTCAAAAGGAGATTGATATGTTCTGTTTTCTCTTGATTTTAATTTAAACTTTCTTATAACTGTTGCATTGGAAATGGTTGCTAAAAGCCTTGCCATGTATAGACAGAATTTAGGATAAAGAAATAGATAAACCAGACAATTTAGTGATGTGCATTAATAAAACAGATACTAGGGTTCGGAATATAGAGATTACCAAGTTTCTTCTTCAAGGGATTAATGGTAAAATGACTAAACAAATGCTGCATGATATACATTTTCAGTAAGCTCATTCCAGCTCGGCACGAGAGAGATTTTCCAGGGATGTCCCCAGAACGTTCCTTTTAAACTTGACAACGTTGATATTCGAATGTGTTTGATTTCTCAAGAGCAAAATTAGGGCTCTTAGCTTCAAGGAGGAAGTATAACCCTCAAGAGAAATACATATATATAGTTTAATATACAGTTTTGAATAGGCTTAAACACTCAA
This sequence comes from Triplophysa yarkandensis, assembly GCA_033220385.1. Lineage (NCBI taxonomy): Eukaryota > Metazoa > Chordata > Actinopteri > Cypriniformes > Nemacheilidae > Triplophysa > Triplophysa yarkandensis. Next base: position 3,743,008 of record CM065673.1, read on the forward strand.
TTCACTAATAATGTTTTATCTATAGTTGATATTTTTCCTGCCCCTTTGTCTTACCAATCCAGAATGATGTTCTTTCTGCCACAGAACACAAAAGAGGATATTTTGAAGAATGTCGATAACCGGCAACCATTTGGTTTGGTGTCTATACATTATAATAAATTTGTGCCACTGCTGTTTGGTTATCGACATTCTTCAAAATATCTTGTGGTCTGTAGAAGAAAGACACAGGTTTCAAAAGGAGGAGTAAATGATGCCTAAAAACGACAACAAAAAGAGCAAATGATCATTTAGACAAGTGATATCTTTGTTTTTTCTGTACAAAGCGCTCTTGTTCTGCCTTGAAAGCTCCAAAAATATCTCTGAAGGTGCTCCCAAGAACATAATTTACATTTCAACAGAAAAAAACTATCAAACACTAAATAAAAGATCAGAAAATTGCATTCTGACCGCTTCCTCCCGGCAAGGTCTCTTATATAAGAAGTGGTATACGTGACACATTCACCAAAAATAGCATAGACAAGGGCAGTAAATCATCTTGGGTAAGCACCACATATGTGAATGTAATATAAGCCGTGTTGGGTTCACACGTCGGGCTGCTGTGACTGCAACGCACCTGTCACAGAAGTGTCTCTATACCCCCCTGCACATTTAATCAAACATTGAGATTTACAGCAGACGGCTGATTTCTTTTCCTATTTCCCCCAAAATGAAAGATTTTTATTTGTAATGACAGATTCGTCACAAGCTTGCCTTCGTTGTCTGGCATGCTCTGTGCCTTTTATTATTTTCTGTCTGCCATCCTTTCCCAGAGCTTGAAACTCATTATTCAAACAAATTGATGTGATTCCGAGTTCTCGACAATACACCAGTGCAGATACCTTGGATTTCGTATATTCTTAAATCATACTGACGTGTTCGAATGGAGCCTCAGGGAATCATTTCGACCCCCAATTGTGTCAAGAAATAAAATGTCAAAACAAGTTATAACCTTGTAGGCCTAGTGTGTTTGTTAGACTAATCTTTGTAGAAAAACCAGCCTGAGTTGCTGGAGAAACACAAAGCATGAGATCCAGGATCCAATAAGAATAGCAGTACTTTCTTATTGTGATCATTCTTTACTGTTTCTTATTTTAAGCATTCGTTGGATTATAAACATGCGAACAAGGATGCATGTACTGTAAAAAAGCTTAGGGTAATGTTTCACATCTACATTTATAACTTATTCCATTTGAAAACATTTTAATTTAACAATTTATGGAACTAAATAAAATATTCATAACCAATTGACATAATGAGTTGTGGCAATTCCAGAAGTAACGTATTTAGTTTATTTAAAGTCCGAAGATTATGTCTCTATTTTGTCATGAGTGTCTTCTTTTCTGCAGAACACAAATGAAGTATTTTACAGAAACTCGGTGACTAAATGGCAGTGGCATCCATTAACTTCTGTGACATGGATACAAAACCAATGCAAGTGAATTGATGCAAGTTCCCAACATTCCTAAAAATATATTCTTTTGCATGTTAATGATGACAGAATTTTCATGGATTTTCAATGGTGCATTATTGCTTGTTATAAAGGAACGAGTTGTGTAGAAATTCAACATTTACTGAATTATTATTTTATAACAATATATTTGATGAGTATCACACTATTGAAGTTTCTAAATTTCAAGTTACAATCAATTGCGAGGCATTTTAACTGACATTGATATGCAATGTATCAATCATGATCTGTTTGAATCTTGAATAGAAACTGTGCATGTGCACAACAGCATGTAAATGTAATGATTGATGTAAATGTAAATGAATGATTAACAACAAACAGTAGCAGCAAAGCACATTTCTCACAACACTGTGTGAGTGAATAAATAAGCACAGATGGAACCAAACATCTTCCATTAAAATCCTGTGAAAAAAAGCTGGATAAAAAGTTTTGTGAGCATCTCTCTGTTTGCTCCACATCTGTTCAGAGAGCCACACAGCTGATGCTGATGCTGATGCTGATGCTGCGGTGCTGGTACTGATGCTGATGCTGGTGCTGGTGCTGATGCTGGTACTGATGCTGATGCTGATACTGGTACTGATGCTGATGCTGGTACTGATGCTGATGCTGGTGCTGATGCTGCGGTGCTGATGCTGATGCTGATGCTGCGGTGCTGATGCTGCGGTGCTGATGCTGGTACTGATGCTGATGCTGGTGCTGATGCTGCGGTGCTGATGCTGATGCTGATGCTGATGCTGGTACTGATGCTGGTACTGATGCTGATGCTGATGCTGATGCTGGTACTGATGCTGATGCTGGTGCTGATGCTGCGGTGCTGATGCTGGTGCTGATGCTGCGGTGCTGATGCTGGTGCTGGTACTGATGCTGGTACTGATACTGGTGCTGATGCTGCGGTGCTGATGCTGGTGCTGGTACTGATGCTGATGCTGGTGCTGATGCTGCGGTGCTGATGCTGATGCTGGTGCTGATGCTGCGGTGCTGATGCTGGTACTGATGCTGATGCTGATGCTGATGCTGATGCTGGTGCTGATGCTGATGCTGGTGCTGATGCTGCGGTGCTGATGCTGAGGCGGGGAGAGGGAGTTTCAGCATCATCTTCCTCCGTCACTCAGTCGAGTTCGGGCTCTCCATCGCATCGACGCTGAAGAAAGCCCAGATTCACTGGTGAGATCGCACACAATCTAACGCTCTGTTGTATAAATCAATCCTAATCTTTTTCCTTCACGTTGAGATGACAGCTGGACAGGTTTATCGAGAGAGAGAAACAGAGTTTAAAAGCGTCTGATGGAATTTCAGGGCATCTGTGTGTTCGGTACAGTTGTGAGGTTTTTTCCATTATGTAATCTGGGATGTGCTTTAGAAACAAATGCGTTTGGAGAGATTCCATCAGAAGGTTGTGTTCATCATTTGGGTATTTTGATGAAAGTTCTGCTTAAGTGTCATCACAAACATTTCTTCAGGGAACATGATGTAAACTGTTCATCTCTGTTAATGCACACTGTTAGGGAAGATTGGAGTCAAGTTGACCCTTAAGTTAAGATTAGATCGAAGTATGTTACAATTTAAGATTAAATGATGGAAAAGCATCTAGACAGGCTGTGATTGTTTAGACGTGGTTTTCTTTCTGCAGGATTTAAAGATGGTTTTTTGTATCTGAACTATGGCATCATGTCTCAGATGATAATCTGTTCATGTTGTCTAGTGCAGATGTGTTTTTGATGGATTGCACTATTGTGTGGTTTGAGATACGCAGGATTATTAACTGCTGGATGAGAGATGTTATTGGACTTCATGAAGAGCGTTCTGTCCTTGCCTGAGTCTGTGTTTTGGTGTATTCCTCTTGGCCGGTTTGACTGACAGGTGTTAAGAAGTCTCGTACTGGTGATTATGGGTCTTTCTTTTCTTGAAATAGACAATAACCATCAAATCTTCTCTTAGACTAACCTTTCAGCGTAAAGGAAACAGACTCTGCGCGGATCAGCTGTTATTTAGCAGTATGTCACTTGAGATTAGATTTTACCTGCTGCACGCTGGTTTATCCCATATGGTTGGCTTCGACAAACACGACTGCTCTTTGCATGTCATCTTGTTATGTTGTCTTGTAGAATATGTGTAGGGATGAACCAATCTTGTCTTGTTTGAATTAGTTTGAATGATAAATATGGGACGGTGGGGATTGCATTCCTATACTGGATAATGTAAACTTTGATCCAAACCTGCATACTTTTTTTGTTTGGTTGAGCAAAAGATAGTATGTAAGCAACTGAGATTTTTGGGGCACAATTGAGTACCAATAAAGAAAAATGTTTATTTTTTTACAGTTGAACGGAAAAGAGGATATTTTGAAGAATTTAAGAAAGCAAACCATTCTTTCTCATTTTTCTACTATGGTAATCAATAAAGTCCCATAATTGGCAACTGCTAACATTCTTCCAAATATTTATAGAGATTTGGGACAACTTTATATTTTGTAGTTTATTTTATAGTTTAAAGATTTTTTTTTTTGGGTGGACGATAACTGTGATATTATTCATTTTAGTTATTATATATTGTTCATATTTATTTTTTATATCAAGTTTAGTCACATGTCAGTAATTTAATCTTGTATTTTCACCAGGGCGTTAAACAGTTTACTAGATCGAACTGTGTGCAATAAATAAGTTGGTTTGGGTTGCTATCTACACAATGTAATTTCAGAGTCTTCCTTTGGAAAAATGAATGAAAACTACAGCAATATAAATAGTTTTGTAGCTCCATAGATTGTACATCTGTGAAAATTCTTATTCCTTTTATATTTTTGCAAATGTCTTTGAGGTTCAAGGTTAGAAAATGTTTAGATGTGCTACATCGAGCGAACAGAGTTCGTGTAGATGTCCGTGTGATGTAAAACTGCTGGAATGTGCGTGGAAGCCATGCGAACATGAAAAGGTGCTGATGAAAACATCTAAACATCAGCAGATGGATGTAATAGCATTTGAAAGACTGTCAAACTTTGTCAGGCGCATGAAGATGAGATGTCTGGAAGAGAACTATTTTGTGTGACACTATACTGTTATGCTTGAGCTGTCCCCCGGTGCACGGGTTTCAAACGGCCATCTTTTAAAAGCCAAGGAGACATCGTGCCATTCTTGAAAGGACAACCTGAGGCGGTCAGACGGAGGACGGGTTAAACTTTGAGACAGGAGGTGACCTGGGTTTCAACCGGAGCCCCATGGCTCAAATTCTGACATTTTGAAAATGTGCAGAAAAATGATGCCTGCTGTCGCAAAACAGAAACAGTCCAAGTTCAACCCAAAAACAATAAGTCAACTTAATCTTTTTATGAGGTTAGATTTAAGATAATGTGTTTTCTTTAAACATTAGGAGACGTCCTTTCCCGTGGCACACAGAAGACACGAGAAGGCTTTGTCTTATCTTGCGTGTCTTTTCTGCAGTGTTAATGTCCACAAATAATAGACAGAGGTTCAGACTGATGTGAACCTCACCGCCCGAGGCTACTTTAAGATATTGCAGCAGGGCTATTGCTTTCATATTATGTTGTATAATGACATCCACCGTCCCATATGGAGACTCATATGGAAACTCATCTGTGTCTTGATGGATAGGACCCACTCTTCATCTCTGCAGATCAGAGCGCTTGTGAACCTGAATCTATCATTTTTTTTCATGTCCTTCGCTCACCAAAGGTCAAGTGAAAGCCTGTTGAGCCATTTGTCACTCCACATACTTCTCGAAATATATCATTGTCTCAACATCATCTGCTGGATCTGTCTTTCCTGACTGCGGTGCAACATGCAAATCTTATTTTAATGGATATATATTAATATTACATTTCTACATTTTGTGACTTTCTTATTTTGCAGAATACAAAAGAAGATATGAGACGAAGGTTTTTTAGCCAGATCAATCTGTCCCCTATTGTCATTCATTGATCACCATTTCTCAAAATATCTTCTCCCGTCTTCCACTGAAAAAAGTCTGCGTACAGGTTTCCAACCACATATGAATATTTTTGGTTGAACTGTGTTTTACTCACCGTCACGAAGCTTTTCTCGAACGCCAGGCGTTTGCTATGCGGTTGCTAGGAAATCTGAGCAGTTGCTAGGGTGTTGCAAACGTCAAAGAAGCGCACACTCAAGTCTCTGATATTCTGCTCCGCATACAGCTTTGGCACCTCGTGTAGTTTTCACCATGGGAAAAATATTGAATGATCGTTATTAATGTTTAAAGATCTACATTTAGAAATGTAATGAAATTTAATACTTATGGTTAAGTGTTTGTTTTCCATCAGTATGAACGATTATGATAGCAAACAGATCTGCTTACGTAAATCATTGTAAGTGTGAGGAAATTATTTGCTTAGGGTTGATCGCTCAGATTCATTTTGTTTATGAGCATCAAGAGTTCTTTTCATCAGAGGTTATGATAAGCCTGACAAAACTCAAGGTTATTATAACGCTGTCAATTACCCGAGTGACTCACGCCAGCTAATACAAGTCAAATTGCATACTAATGCCTGAAAGCACAATAACGTACCAATAAAAGTCACTGTTTACCATTATTATTCCATGGAAGTCTGGATAAAGAAAGAGACTTCTCTCAGTAATGTTAAATGTCTGGCCAAAGTGTTTACGTGCAGAGGAACATTTTGATGTTTTTTTTAGCTCAGGAGATTCGATGGAGTCCTCGCTTTCAACCTCAGATGCTTCCCCTTGAATTGCGTATGAGACATAGAAACAAATCATTTGACTGTGAAAATATGAGCATGAAGGTATAAAATGAATGTAAAATAATCTACATTTGGTGGAGATCTTCATTAATATTTGCATAGTTGGTAGATCTGAGCTCAGTTTGAGACATGTTCAAAATATCTTTAAGACTCTAATAGAGTGAGATGTGTATCTTTTCAGAAAAAAACTTGCAGACTAAAGTTTCAATTTGATCTCTTTTTAGATTCACTATGGTCTAGGAGGCATTTGTTAACTGAGTTAATAATGAGATCTCATCTCATGTTTTTCGTGGTAGCCTGAGACCTCAGGCCGATCTGAGAATAAACCCCAGTAAAAAGACCCAAACAAGCTAAAAGTCGAACTCATCAAGGTCATTAGGAGACAACACATCTGTGCAATGATCCGTTTTTGTTCTTTGACCCAGTTAACCGGATCTGTCCGGGCAGATAAAGTCAGCACCTTACAAACTGTGATAAATGTTCGGTTGTGTTTTGTCCTTTTGTAGAAAGACAAAGCCTTCGTTTTCAATTGTCTCCCGAAAACCTCTTTTCCCTTTTTTGTTTTATTATTGATTTTGCATTATAATGACAAGAAATGTTTGATTTTCAGTGGCGCTTATAAAAGCATGACAGGTTTGGCAGTGATGTTAAATTAAGATGATTTATTTTGTTCTGCCTTATATAATTTCACGCGCTCGTTTAATTCTTGAGTCACTCTCCACACACAGACATCTCATTTCTCATGCTTTTGAATGTGATGTTATAGTTATAGCTTTGATAAAGTTGATGTTCTTGTTATTCCGTTGCAAATGGGGAAAGGATATTATGTATCACTGTAGTTCTTATGTTTTTTTGTTTAATGTTGAAATAGTTTTTATTTGTGATTCAGTAAATGAAAAAAAAACATCTGTAATGTTAAGATCTTTCGTCTTTTACCAAAAGCAAGTTCACAATTTAAAAATCAAATCATCCAATCCAAACTTTACATGATTGGTTTTTGGGGGATTTTTGCCTTTTATTTGTCAGAAAGTAGTAGGGAATGTATATTCATATCTATTATATGAGCTGACTATATTTTACAGGCATCATTTATCATTTTACAATTAAGTCTGGCCTGCTTTCACCATGTAATGGTAGGGTATAGGAGTGGAGATTTATTTTTTTATTTAGAACCTTTGGCACAACAATAAACCAAAACATCTAAAGGCATAATAATAATAATAATAATAATAATAATAATAATAATGATAATAATTAATAATTAATACATTAAAATTCATTTATTTTCTAATAAATCATGCATTTATATATGGATTCACATATGTATTAGCCACCTCATGAAACAGCCTCCTGGAAACCAGGAGTGAGTGGAATCAAGACACAATCCAGGTCGGACTCAACCCTGTGTCTTTAGAGACCATCAGCCCTTACGTGCCCTGCATACAAGCACATCCCACTGCGCCACAGCCGATCATGTTCCAAAAAACCTGTGACACCACTCTGTGACTGCTATGCAAGCACTGGTGTTTCCTCGGGGAAATGCAAATCGCACTTTGAAAAATGACACGTGATGAATTATTCTCTTTAGGGCTGTGAAGGATCAAAGCTTTTGAATGTCTAATCTCAGCCAGGAATTCCTTAAGTGAGTTTCCCACTCCATGTGAGATGAATGACGTAATAAACTGGTGTGAAACCACAGACGGTTGGTTTAAAGGAAAGAGGGGGAGAGAGAGAGAGAGAGAGAGAGAGAGAGAGAGAGAGAGAGAGAGAGAGAGAGGACATTAACTGTGGTTTAAATACAACACTTACTCAACTCACACACTGTGTCGCCTGTCATGAGAAATGTATGAACCCACCGACTGCAGGAGTGAAATTTAATGCAGTTTGTTCCCATTAAAGGAGACAAGTGAACTTGTGGATTATTTATGAGTGAGATTAAAAGACCTCATTCATTGTAAAGTGACAGATTGTAGAACACATCATTTAACAGACAAACATACTATATATGTTGGGACAAGGTGAGTTTATCGTTAATTTTTGTCTGGGACTAGACATAAACCTTCACTGTTAAAATTTTTTTAAATATGTGAAAACTTATAATACACAATTAGATTTTTTTTCAAACTACATGTTTTTTTCCCCCATGTCCTAACCTATATGTATATTAAGTACTGGATTTTAGTGTTCTGATGCTGGATTGTTTGAATTATGGCTGTATAAAGTCACAAAAAACCCCAATCATTTTTGCATACATACACAGATATAAATAAATCATTTTTTATTCATTTTTGATTATTCTTTTTTTTTAAGGTTATAAGCAATGTGATATTGTATTCTACATTCACAATCTAAATTGAATAAACTGTGATGTAAATCTTTTCATTGATTCGAGAGCCATTTGAGGCCAAAGTAAGAACAAGGAGAAAAAAGAAAAAGCAAGATTTCTGCCGAGAAGCCTCCATCTGTCAGTTTAACAGAGACAGTGACCTGTCGACATCCTCAGGGACTCTATGCTCACAATGTTTGTTGGGTTTATCAGCGCTGACCGAATCATGTGTTTGGATATATGCATGCATGTTCTAATTGGCTCTTTCAGGAAATGTTCGAAATTACTTTACTTTCATTCCCCATGTTTTCTCATATGAGGTCAGATTTGAAACAGCTGTTAGTTTAAAAAAAGCTTAACCTCGGCCCGATTTACTTGCTGAGTAACGTCCAGCCCGATTAAATCCCTCTCAACATATTGCTTATTTGAACTGTTTTCTATTTTCCCAGGTGGAACAAATAACAATGAGCTGATTTGCAAACTTCTGCAGAAGAACACGCAAGTGTGGCCTTTGTGACTGAAACACTCATGGATTCCTCTCCGTCTTCTATGCCCGACAACATCAGCAACAGCTCGGCTGGGTTGGGCCACATGGCATGGGTGGAGTCCAATGCGTGCCCTCCTTCTGTGAGTGGCACGACCCTTCTGATCGTGGCCTACAGCACGGTTATAGCAGTCGGCTTGGTGGGCAACGCTTGTTTGGTTCTCATCATATCCAGACAGAAGGAGATGAGGAACGTCACCAACATTCTCATCGCCAACCTCTCCTGCTCGGACATCCTCATGTGCGTGGTGTGCCTCCCAGTGACGGTTATCTACACGCTGATGGACCGCTGGATCCTGGGCGAGGCGCTGTGTAAGGTCACTCCATTTGTGCAGTGCATGTCTGTCACGGTTTCCATCTTCTCGCTGGTTCTCATTGCCTTGGAACGGCACCAACTCATCATCCACCCCACCGGTTGGACGCCGGCCGCCGGGCATTCTTACCTGGCCGTGGCGGTCACATGGATGGTGGCCTGCTTCATTTCTTTACCGTTCCTCTCGTTTAACATCCTCACCAATGCACCTTTCCAAAACCTCAGCTTGCCCTTTAACCCGTTCAGCGATCACGTGATCTGCATGGAGCTGTGGCCGTCCGAAAGCAACCGGCTGGCCTACACCACTTCTCTCCTCCTGTTCCAGTACTGCCTGCCCCTGCTGCTCATTCTGCTCTGCTACCTGCGCATTTTCCTGCGTCTGCGCAGACGGAGAGACATGGTGGAACAGGCCACGGAAGCGCGCCACAGGAAAGCTCGCGGGGCTCAACGCGTCAACGCCATGCTGGTGGTGATCGTGGTGGCCTTCGCTCTGTGTTGGCTGCCGCTCAACGTCTTCAATGCCATCTTCGACTGGTACCACCAAGCCCTGCCCTCCTGCCAGCACGACGTCATCTTCTCCGCCTGTCACTTGACGGCCATGGCGTCCACCTGCGTCAACCCGGTGGTGTACGGCTTTCTCAACACCAACTTTCAGAAGGAGTTGAAAGCCACGCTTCAGCGCTGCCACTGTGGCTGGGGCGTAGCGGAGACCTACGAGAGCTTTCCCCTTTCAACAGTGACCACAGATGTAACCAAGGTCTCATCCGTGCAGCCGGGGTCTCTGGTCAGAGCAGAACAGTGTGCACGCTGCTAAAGAGAGGGCAGAACAGAAGTAACGAATGGGAGGGGTTGAGGATGAGCTGGCACTGTTTCCATGGTGATGCTGAATTGCTATGTGGGTTTCTGCATCAGTTCTTACCCAAGAGATCTAAAAACAACCTCTACCCAGTGATGCTGTGTTCCGGGGTTCATGTCGTTGTGATCCTATGAGAACGCAGCAGGGCGTTATGTTAACCACATCTCGAGATGTATGTAGGACGGCCAGGTGTTATTCCTGATTCTAATGTGGTCGTTAAACTGACAACACTATCAAGCTGTTGTGTTATGATACACGAGACTGTCTACGCATTCATTATGTTCAAAGTGACATGTTTTATTAAATGCGCCAGATGATGAGCATCGAGACGGAATGAAGAAAGTCACCATGTGTGATGTGTTTTCCGTTCGCTGGATCGTGTTCAGAATCTTCCCCAAAGTATTTATTCTGTATTTTGAGTTGTTTTGCTGTTGTCGGTGCCGGTGTTTTGTATCTATTGCTGTTCATCTTATTGCTTTGGTGGGAGTTTGAACCTTTTTGACTTGTGCCTCTGTCATTTTTCAGCATAGGTGTTAGCTTAATAACACTTGCTTGGTTTGATATTTTGACATCTTCATGATGGTGCAGAGTTCAGTTTCTGACAAACGTTCAGTGTTTGTGTAACTGTTGCCTTATAATTGGTAGTTTTGGAAGCACAAATAAACACAAGTTATCCGTGTAATTTTTCGTGGCATTTCGCTTTTCTTTTCACTCTGTGGTTCAGTAGCATAACTGGTAATTAAACTGTGTTTTTACAATAATTATTGAGGATGAACTCATTTGCATATAAGTGCACGAAACTTGAAGGGCCTGCTTATTGAGATCATTTATGCAGCCGTGTGCTGGGATGACATTACACTTACACTAAATTCACGCATTTGACAAAGTTTTTTATATTAATCTTTGGCGGTATATATAAAGTGATACTTGCAATCGTTTACTTGATTTACTGTCTTTCTTCTGCTGAACACAAATGAAGATATTTAGAAGAAAGTTGTCAGGGGCTTCATTTAATTCTTCTGTATAGAAACTAAACCAAAGCAAGTGAAAGGGTCTTAGTTATCAACATTCTTGCGGTGTTTTATGACAAAGAAAAATGTCATACAGGATTAAAATGAAATGGAGAATTGAACCTAATGCAAAGCTCTACATGGATAAATCATTAAGGGACATTGAAATAATTGAAAATTACATTATAAATGTATATATTTCTTTCAGATGTGCATTCAAGCAGCAAATGCGATTTTTTTCCAGGTCGGAAAATCTCTTTTATAAAATGTTCTTGAAATTGGTGTCATGACATGTTCCGTGTGATTTCTGCCATATCACACCTCAATGTGCAATCTGTCCCATCTCCGGTGATGAAATCCAAGTCGCTCTAGCGTGGATGGCGCCCGGGTCAAGGACCCCTTCTTAATCTCAGGTCACATGACCTCTCTGGCTGTTTTCTCACCTCTCTCTCATTGCTGCACCGGTTTCTCATTAGAGAAGTGTGGCACATATAGAAAACCTTCACCTTTCCCTTTCCTGTTTGGCTAGCCTTGTTTTCTAATGATAAGATGTTCTTCTTTTAAATCGCTATCGATTTTAAGCACACCACTAACAATATCTGAACAAAAGCTTTTAAAGACAAGCTATTTTTGGTTGAGTACATTTATGTGCAGACTGAAACCTCGGGGGACCTATAACGGCAAAAGAGAATATTGAGATTGTGGATAGTCAGGGTACGTCCATATTCTCCACTTTTATATGGATTTACTGCAACGCTCTTATAAAAAAATCCAAATTGAAACAAAGAGATTAGTATTTTGTACAAAGAACCAGGTGAACAATTATTTTTTTGTGGAAGTATGGAGTCTAAAAGCCATTGAAATTATAACACATACATATAATTTGTTTAAAGTGACAGGGTTTAAAAGGGAATCACATACACGGAAAGTGAAGGCCCACTCACATTAGTCATAAATAATGAGACATTGTTACATAATGCATTTTTTTCTTGTCCTGTTACCTTTGATATTTTCACATACAATCTGCAAAGTGGTCGTTAATAAAAAATAATAACTGATTTTGCATTTTTACCCTTTGTGACGTACATCTGGAGTTACAACCTTCGTATATAGTTGTAAGAAATGTCTTTTTATCTATTTAACACACAATATTATGACACACAGCTTCAGTACATCTCATCTGTATAAGGTCAAGTACTAAAAAATATGAAAAAGAAACGAGTTTGTGAACCGCTTAAAGACAGTGACCTTAATCTCAGATATTATTTATACGTAAATGCATCCATGATTCAACACTCAAATCCTTGCATTAATATTTGGCCATGCCTTGGAAAAAAGGTGCTTTATTCATTATTTTTTTTAAATACAAATTAGACGGAATCCTTATTTCTGTATAACATATCATGCGCATGGGCAAATTCAAAAAGAACAGATGCATTGTGGGAAGTTCCCTCACAATCTGTCAGTACTGGATTATGTTCCAATGTATGTCCAACAAAGCCTTTCATCCAAAGCTATATTTGCCAAAAACAGGGCAACAGCAATCCCCAAGGACTATTTCAGACGCTGTGCGAATTAAGTTGAGCTGTTTCACTGGAGGTTTATTTTTAAACACAAATGAAGTCATCTTGGGCGAGCTGCTGTCTTCAGTCAGCCTGTCATTTACCATCTGCAAACTTTTGCATAATTCATACGTTTCTTTCCTTTCTAGAAATAAAGAAATAAAAGATCAGAAGCAGGCCTGTTTATTTATGGGTTTCCTTGGCTAGGGCTTCGCATTCAAAGGAGCGTAGATCGTTATGTCTAACAGTAGGAAATAAAAGGTCATTAAAACAGCAATGGGTGGGGGGTTCCCGACTACATAATTACTAGTTACTTTTGAGATAAACATAATTAGACTGCAAAACCAGTCCTCACAATGTGATCAAATGATGCCTGTTGTGTATACATAACCCTTTTGATATACATAACATGTATAATCGTACCTTAAAAGCATATTTTATAAATAAAATCAACAGAAATCATAATATAAACGTAAAATGATATTGCTTTTTGCATTAGGACATTTTTTTGGTAAATTTGCACAAATAATTTAATAAAAGTAATCACAGGAAAATATATTTCAACTATTGGAAGTATTTATACATGATGATAATAAAACAGATTTTGTGAGATTCTTCCATGAATCAAATCACACTTCCAACCACAAACATATAAAGTATATTTATGTTCAAATTCTAAGTCATTTTCTTCATTATTTATATGTTACTGTCTTTGTTAAGCAGTGGATACTTTTAGAAACATCTAGAAATCAATAAACGTTCACTCAATATATTAAAGTCAATTTCTAATATGGTTGGGAGTATGCTGGTATGTCTGGAGTCTATATTCAAATGTCTTTTCCGACCACATAACGGCATTGTGCAATATTTCCAGTTACATTTGGCACCATCTGAAGGTGCATTTTGCTATTACAGGCACTTTGACATTCTTGAGCCATTCTTCCAATTAACTAAAAACATAGCAAAGTGTGTGTGAACACTGACCAGAGCCATGTGAAACACAATAACAATGTCTTTAACTTTTGTAAATATGTTATTTTATTCTGAATAATATTATACTATAGTGCAGTTGCTGCTTGCCCAAAGTGCATTGTCTTTATTCGTTGCTGCTGTCATCGTTGCTATCTTCGATAGTGCCGTCTACTCGTCTCTCTGGTTCGGGGTAGTTAAGGATGTGTCTGTTTGCCTGGATGAGGTACTGCTGCTGTTTGAAATACACTTTCAACACTCCCTTGATCACCACAAAGGCAATGCCACCCTGGATAAAAAAAATGGTAAGGCATCTTGCTTGGCACCCTGCTAATGTCATTTATTGTTACACAGCTTTGACTCACCAGGATGGTGCGCTGTAGGTTAGATGTGACCCTGCGGAACACGAGGCGTCCGACCAGGTTGGCGATAGAGGGGAAGACAAGGGCGCCGCACAGGGTGCGAGAAACAGAGAGGTGGTCTCCTCCGTAACCGCCCTCTGCTGGAACACGGGGCAGAGAACGCCCCACCCCTTTGTGAACAAATACATACGTAAGACCATCACTACTTTGACAAGTAATGATGATCTGTTATCACTGTCTGTCAAAACGTCTTTACATACCAGGCACGAGCCCACTAAAGATCTGAAGTTTGGAAGAGTGACGTTGCCAAAGCCGAACCACATAGTCCTCCCAACGTATCATTTTTCCAAGCACAAGCATGACGGGAATAGTGGGCAGACCCATGAGAAGGAAGAGAGGGTCTGCACGCTCCATCACATCTAGACCCTTCTTATGGCCCACCACCTTAAAACAAAGTAGAATAGTCAGAAGAACTGTTATAAAAATGATGAATACATTTTCAGATGTAACGACATGAAGGCACCTGCATAACCGTGACGGCACCGTAGGTGACGGCTGACCAATAAACAGTGCCAACAACGACTCCAGCCGCGGCGAATGGGCTGGCCCTGGATAAAGCTCTATCAACCTGCTGCAGGAAGTACACCAACGGACCTGAAACAGAGACAAAACAACCACACATTTAACACTCGTCTACAAATAAGGTTTGTCAGTTCACAGCTAACCGGTATAAGGAACATGAGTCACTTGCAGACCCACACATAATCTGTGCACTGTGAACACGTCTGAGCTGACTGTCGGAGAAAATCCGTGAAATTGATTTTGATTTTAAACCACCCCCCCCAAAAGAAGCAAACATTCATTGCAAGTGTGCATTTATACAATACAATTCAAAGGTAAAACATCGGTGAGATAAAAGACATCAAGGCAGAAACGTGCGTCGCAGAAGGTGAAGTGCAACTACACACCCATTGTGGGGAAAACTATTTTGTATTCTGTTCCACATTGCGGGCAGCTCACAGTTCCACCGCTGTTGCCTTTCTGCTTTTCGTCGAGCCATCGCTGTAAGCAAGCCTGATGGATCCACTTTGTGCAGCCCTTGCAGCGGCACGGGCTGACCCATTCTGCAGCCCGATCTTCTTTCTCAGTGGCAAAACAAACCCAGCAGTGCCTGTCAGAGGACAGAATAGAAGTGACTTTTAATTCTGATCCTCAACGATAGATAAACACAAACTCACTTCTCTGGAGGTTCTTCTACACAGGCCATCATGTGTCAGGTTATATAGGGGGTCTCCAACTCAACCATGAGTCTGCCAGGATTGGCTGTTTCTTAAAGAAGCCTGTTTGAAATATAATATCATATTATTAATATTTTAATTATAAACACACATTGGTTAAACCACACATGACAGGTACATGTCCAACTATTTTCAGATCACTTTATTTAATGGGTTTTCAACAAGCCAGATCTCATATGGAAACACATCCAAACATCAGATTGTTTCCAGTCTGAAAACATAAACACAGCTAAACTTGTAAATAAAACAACAACAACAGCAGGAATTAAACTGCACACAATCTGTATACACAAACCTACACGAGCAGGAGTTTGACTGTTTAACAAACGCAAAAGTTTGTCTTGGATTGTTGATCTCTGCTTGATGTGACACTTTCAGTTCGACGTAGGACAGCACAACAACCTTACACGCGACGGCTTCCGGAATACACACTTCCGCCTTTCAAAATAAAAGTCCGCATGTGCTCATAAATCTTTATTAAGTATTTATTAAAACGTGTGGCTAATGTAACCACAAATGCAGTTAATGTTTTAAATTAGTTATTTTAAATAAAATAGTCGTAACAAAAAACACGTTAAAACAGTGTAAAAACACACAACATGTGATTTAAAGTGTAAAACACACAAAATGTGATTTAAAGTGTAAAAACATACAACATGTGATTTAAAGTGTAAAAACACACAATATGTGATTTAAAGTGTAAAAACACACAAAATGTTTATTAAAGTGTAAAAACACACAAAATGTGGCTTAAAGTGTAAAAACATACAAAATGTGATTTAAAGTGTAAAAACACACAAAATGTTTATTAAAGTGTAAAAACACACAACATGTGATTTAAAGTGTAAAAACACACAACGTGATTTAAAGTGTAAAAACACACAACATGTGATTTAAAGTGTAAAAACACACAAAATGTGATTTAAAGTGTAAAAACACAAAATGTGATTTAAAGTGTAAAAACACACAAAATGTGATTTAAAGTGTAAACACACAAAATGTGATTTAAAGTGTAAAACACACAAAATGTGATTTAAAGTGTAAAAACACACAACATGTGATTTAAAGTGTAAAAACACACAACATGTGATTTAAAGTGTAAAAACACACAACATGTGATTTAAAGTGTAAAAACACACAAAATGTGATTTAAAGTGTAAACACACAAAATGTGATTTAAAGTGTAAAACACACAAAATGTGATTTAAAGTGTAAAAACACACAAAATGTGATTTAAAGTGTAAACACACAAAATGTGATTTAAAGTGTAAAAACACACAAAATGTGATTTAAAGTGTAAAACACACAAAATGTGATTTAAAGTGTAAAAACACACAAAATGTGATTTAAAGTGTAAAAACACACAACATTTAATCTCTATATATTTTGCATTATTTGCGTCATTCTCACAGCGTGGAACCATCAGGTTGTCAAACCCCGCCTTCGTCCCACATCCGCGCCCGTCGATTGGACACACGTCCCGTCACTCACCCGAGATTTCCGTGTGTTTGATTGGCTCCCTGCACCGCTGGGTTCGGTTGACGCGTCACCGCTCAGCCTGAGGTTTTGTGACGGTTGTTTTTTATGTATATGATCAGAACGTCATAAAGCGACTTTATATCCATCTGAGTCGACCCACAAACGCACAAACGCGCAGGCCGATCATGGAGTCGTATGACATTATAGCCAACCAGCCGGTTGTTATTGATAATGTGAGTATGATGTCAGCCCTCCACACCCAGTCCGTGCTAACAGGCTAAAGCTAACACCATTGTGTCAAGCCTGTGTTAGCATATCGTGTCTTATATGTGTATAATGTGTGTATGTGGGGTTATTTATGAACTTAAAGATTTAAAAATGTGTGCACAATGTAAACATTGTGTGAAAAATACATTGTGTTCGGTGATGCATCATTTTATGTTATTTGTGTCTTTAAATTCAATATTCGACCTTTAAATAAAGGACTTTTATTTTGCTCTTAATTCTATGCAAAATGTATAGCTGTCAAATAAAAGCCTGGATTTGAGCTAAAGTTGTTGACCCCGCCTTTAAAATACACCTTTTATTTTAATATCTGCTAAATTTTATATTTGAATAATATATTTATATTATATATTTAACAATATAATACTTAATTTACTGTTAAATAATATGACATTATTTATTTGTTGATTTTAAAAGTCTTGCCAGGTTGACGGTGATACAAGACAATATCTATGTAATAAAATGTATTAAATTATATTAATTTGTATTATTAAAATATCATTCTGATGTTTTCACTCATGTGTGGTTTTCTGATCTTCCCTCGAGCTCCGTCTCATGACTCCAGCTTGAGGAATATTCACAACACAGATGATTCATTTATTAATACATTTACTTCCATTGTAGGTTCATTTTGAGCAACTTTGTATTATGAAGTCTAATCACTTTTTGTCTTTATTGTCTTTATAGGGTTCTGGTGTTATCAAAGCTGGCTTTGCTGGAGATCAGATTCCCAAATACTGCTTCCCGAATTAGTATGTGCTTGATTTCTCACCGTTATTATATAGCTCTAACAGTTCATTGTATTCTGTTGATCAGGGGTCTCCAACGTGGTGCCCGCGGGAAGCTGGTAGCCCGCAGGATCTTTTCGATGTGCCCACCGTACATGGGACTCAACGA
This sequence comes from Triplophysa yarkandensis, assembly GCA_033220385.1. NCBI lineage: Eukaryota > Metazoa > Chordata > Actinopteri > Cypriniformes > Nemacheilidae > Triplophysa > Triplophysa yarkandensis. The sequence goes on from CM065673.1 coordinate 3,761,145, forward strand.
TAATGAATTTTCCTCAGTGATATCGGGCCCCGGATTATCAAGCACCATGATTTGTTCTCTTTGACTCACTAAATGAAGACGTTTAAGTAGTAATTCTTCATACGCAATTTCAACCTGAAAAAAGTCTAGGGCTTGTGGATAATGTGAGCAGCCTAACTGAAATCGTTCCTTTTTATTAAAATACAATCTGTGCGTGTAAATTTAGTATTTATATTTATGAACATTTTAAGGTTAAAGAAAATTCTAGATTTATTTTAAACATCCAACAAGTAGCCCTTGGAGATTCCTTCTCCTTAGGTCGCCCTTGCTTGAAAAAGGTTGGAGACCCCTGCTGTAGATTATAATACATTTATCTATTTTAATTTTCCTGGTGTATTTACTTTGTTGTATGGTCTCTAGTGTGGGACGACCCAAACATGTTCGCGTGATGGCTGGCGCGCTTGAGGGTGATATGTTCATTGGACCCAAAGCAGAGGTATGAATCCGTTTTATAGCTTGTGTTGTCTTAAACATGTGTTGTAATGTAAAGCTTAATGGATTGTATCTGTAGGAGCACAGGGGACTTCTGTCTGTACGTTATCCTATGGAACATGGAATTGTGAAAGACTGGAACGATATGGAGCGCATCTGGCAGTATGTTTACTCAAAGGAACAGCTGCAGACGTTCTCGGAAGAGGTTTAGCTTATTTTGACACACATTGCTTTAACATTACGCTGTTTCTTATGAGTAAAACGTTTGTCTTTCACTTTTGTTTTAGCATCCTGTACTACTGACTGAAGCACCTCTGAACCCCAGTAAAAACCGTGAAAGGGCGGCAGAGGTTTTCTTTGAGACCTTCAATGTTCCTGCACTGTTCATCTCCATGCAGGCAGTTCTCAGTTTGTGAGTTCTATGATTTCTTTATAACCAGATATCATGTGTGTCCTCCCACACGTAAGCTGTGAAAATTGTTTTTTGCTTCACAGATATGCCACAGGCAGAACCACAGGTGTGGTCCTGGATGCTGGGGACGGTGTGACACACGCCGTTCCTATATATGAAGGATTCGCCATCCCCCATTCCATCATGCGTGTGGACATAGCCGGGCGTGATGTCTCTCGGTACCTTCGCCTACTCCTGCGCAAAGAAGGCTACGATTTCCACACCTCAGCGGAGTTCGAAGTTGTGCGCACTATCAAAGAGGTATGACACTCTAAGAGAAAATCCTTCAGTTTCTAGTTATGAAACATAAAACATAAAGGTCTAGGAACAAACTGTTGCACATCACGAATGTACTGTTGTCTGTATTTAGAAGTCTAGAAAAATCTAACTGTTTGAAACTTTTACCTTTCCAGAGAGCCTGCTACCTTTCCCTTAACCCCCAGAAAGATGAAACTCTCGAAACTGAGAAAGCACAATACACACTCCCTGATGGAAGCACTTTAGACGTAAGTGAAAGTTAATTTTCCAACCTGTTTCAATAGAAGTAAAAGGATTTTAAGTTTGTATTCATCTATTATTTTATGTTGGTCTACCCTAGATTGGCCCAGCACGATTCAGAGCTCCAGAGCTTCTCTTCAGGCCTGATCTGATCGGAGATGAGAGTGAGGGCATTCACGAGGTGCTGGCATTCGCTATTCAGAAGTCAGACATGGACCTGCGACGCACGCTCTTCTCAAACATTGTGCTGTCTGGTGGCTCAACACTCCTGAAAGGTAGAGCAAAAATAGACCTTTCTTTTCCCTGTAAGGTTTTCAGAGCACAACAACTAAAATTCTCTTTTCTCTTGTCTTGCAGGTTTTGGAGATAGATTGTTAAGCGAAGTGAAGAAACTTGCACCCAAAGATGTTAAAATTAAGGTGAAGTCATGACTGTTGATTTATGCAAAAATGTTTGTACATACGTAAACTGTGTATCAAACTTTGTTTTTTTTCTTATTTTAGATATCAGCACCACAGGAGAGACTTTACTCCACATGGATAGGGTAAGTTCATAACATATGCACTGTCAGTCAAAGGCTTAACAACTAATTTTTTCCTTCTAAAGAACTTTTAAGATGAGTCGGATTGGACATTAAGGCAATGTGAAGTGTTTATAGCACTAGTAAACTAATATTGTGCCATTGCATCATATGATTTGCTCGTGAGGTACCAAACTACACAAATGCTACAGCTTACACTGTTTGTATTTCCTACATTTACATGTTTCCTATAATGCTGTGCATAGGGGATCTATCCTGGCTTCACTTGACACCTTTAAGAAAATGTGGGTCTCCAAGAAGGAATATGAGGAAGATCGTGCACGGGCCATCCACCGGAAGACATTTTAAATTGAGGTGAAGGGCACAAGTCACCCTCATCTCAACGTTTTCACATCCCTCTCCTTTTCTCGCTTGGCCTCCCTCTCTTCACTCCCCCCCATTGTTTCGACAAGGGAACCTTCCGGGCCTTCCAATTGCAGCTAGGCATGCCTTCAGTGTCCCTGGCCAGCTTCTCGTTGGGACACCAGCTGGGACTGGCAAAGGGGTTCGCTTGGGCATTCCTTGCCCGCTCTACGCCCATCAAACACCGAAAAGCTTTGCAGGGCATCGATCAATACTGTTAACTGTTGTTTCATTTGAAGCCATTGCTTACCATTCAGCGCTTAGATATTTATTACACTATTTACCCTGCCCTGTATGATATTGTCATATCTATTCTAATGAAAAACATGAAGGTGAATGTTATGTTGTAAGAATTTCATTCCAAAACGGATTTGATCTATTACTTTGTCACAGTTGTCAGTCTAGATGACGACATGTGGGTGTCTCTAGTCAAAGTCCAAATAGTATTTTTATTCTTTTTTCACATGACTTTGCCGGTTATTCTTTTCAAGTTGAAGACGCATACGATTATTCACCACTACAACAATTCACTGTAATGGACACTACTGTGTTGTTGGTGTCCTTTCCCTTGACTGTCTCGATGATGAAACCATTCTAGCTCAAGGGAAATACACAATGTGTACTGAAATAGGAATTACACAGGAGTTAGCTAGATTTATTGCTGCTTGAGATGTTGAAAAGTGTTATTCTTAGTATACAGTACATTTTAACGCGAAATGATCGATTTATGCTAAAGGGGCGAGGGTTGTGCTGTTTACTCATTTGTTTATATGTTGCTCTACGAGAATTACATTTCGCAGCTTTAAGTTATCAAGCGTAACTTTTTCAATTAGTTAAATGTCAAGTTATCGCACAGAAACCAATGCAATGCCCCATTGTACCCACTGAATGTTTTAATGTATTTCTCATGATTCTATGCTCACACCTCTTTAAGCAGAGCAGTTGACTGAAGTTTAAAGAGATCTTTGGTGAGCGTTTCAAAACTTATAAGGCTTCCTCGTTGTGCGTTTTACCACTGTAAAATTACACCCTAAAATCTGCATTACTGCATGAACCCAACAGAAATATTGTGTTATTTCAATCTAATTCTGATCAGTTTGTGGGTAAATGTGGAAGAGGGTGGCCAAATAGATTAAGAAGCTGGCGGTTCTTTGAAACTAAGTTTTGTCGAAGGAGATCTGCTGTCTAAGGGATGTGGTAGCAGGGTTGCATTCAAGTCCAACTCGTTATAACTAGGATTCGCCTTACAGTGTCATCATGGGAAAACCAGAGCATCTTGGTTGTATTTTTTTTTATTCATAAAAAATCATAAGCCTTGTGTACAGTGGATTGCTATTCAACGACATTAAAAAACAAAAAAATTAAATGACAAAAAGGACTCAAATGTAAAATCCTGTTTCTTCAGTTGTTGCTTTTTCTTTTAATTTTGTAAATTCAGTATGATAAATAAATTAAAGCTGTCTGAAACACAGTCTCTATGATTTTTTTATGCAAACACAATCCAAACAGATGAATGATTGTTGTATTTACAATGTTTATTTTTTTAACTTCTGGAGTCACATTTAGCTGATGTGACTGACAGAAAACAAAATGTGTCACTACCAAACTTGCTTAAATATTAAAATATATTTGTTTTATTAATTATAAAAAATAACAGGACTGCAATTATCTGCTATCAGGCAAAGCTGTCTTAAATAATAATTAGTTTAAATTTGAACAAAGCATTCTTGGTAAAGTGCTCAATCACACCTTTAAATACAATGACACATAATCCTAATCTCTTTAGGAATACTTATTGCTCTTAGCCAATCAGTGACAACGCAAGGGCAGCTAAAACCCTCATCCATCAAACACATTAAAAAACATATCTTATATTTTCATATGCTAGGACAACTACGGTGTGCAGCATGAACATATTTAGGATATAATGCCCATGGGTGCATTGAGATGCAGCAAGAGCTTGCCCGTTGTTGCGTCATCAGCGCCGCCATATTGGACAGGGAAAAGCTCTCCCTTAAACACACGCAAATGAAGGGACAGAGTTACTGTATTTCTAGATTAAACGCGATTTAACGTTTATATTTATGAACTGATCTACGTGGATTACAGTTCACATGAAGTACAACACGTTTCGTCCCTGTTTACCAAAACATCTAAACAATTTGACAAAAAAAAAAGCTATGCAATGTCGTAATGAACTTAATATCCAGGAATCTGCAACGACTTTTCAGGATTGTAAACAAAGTTCTTTTATAAAAGTAATATAACATATAATAGTAATAAATAATAATATAAAAATTATATTAAATAATTTTATAAAAGTAATATTACATATAATAGTAATAAATAATAATATAAAAATTATATTAAATCATTTTATAAAAGCAATATTACATATAATAATAATAAATAATAATATAAAAAATTATATTAAATCCTTTTATAAAAGCAATATTACATATAATAAATAATAATATAAAGATTATATTTAATCCTTTTATAAAAGCAATATTACATATAATAATAATAAATAATAATATAAAAAATTATATTAAAGCCTTTTATAAAAGTAATATGACATATAATAATAATAAATAATAATATAAAAATTATATTTAATCCTTGTATAAAAGCAATATTACATATAATAATAATAATAAATAATAATATAAAAAATTATATTAAATCCTTTTATAAAAGTAATATAACATATAATAATAAAATTAAATAATAAAACAAAAATGCATAGTAAATACTTTTATAAAAGTAATTTTACATATAACAATAATAAATAATAATATAAAACAATATTAAATCATTTTATAAAATTAATATTAAATATAGTAATAATAATAATAAATAATACTATGAAAAATTATATAAAATCCTTTTATACAAGCAATATAACATATCATAATAAAAATAATAATAATAAACAATAATATAAAATCTTTATTAAATACTTTTATAAAAGTAATAAAACATATAATACTATTAAATAATATTTAACACTTTTATAAAAGTAATATTAAATATAAAAATAATGTTAAACTATTACTATTTAATACACACTAAATTAGTATGATTTAATAAATGTATAATAGTCATATTAAATCTTTAATGTTAAAAAGAGTGCCATTAGCAACTAACAAAGCAATTATCTAAAGCATTTAGCAAATTTATTAATAAAACATGCAATGCACACATTAATGAAACATATGTCTCCATATATAACACATAGATTGCCCCCCCATCCCATCCCTATGTTTGTGGAAGCCCCTCCTCCTGCCCCTCCCCTCGGCTGTGGGCTGGAGAGAACATGGTCAGGATTGTTATGATGGGATGGTGGAGCCATCTTGTTTAACATCAGAGAGAGAGAGAGAGAGAGAGAGAGAGAGAGAGAGAGAGAGAGAGAGAGAGAGAGAGAGAGAGAGAGAGAGAGAGAGACCAGTGAGAGAGAGAGAGAGAGAGAGAGAGAGAGAGAGAGAGAGAAAGAGAGAGACCAGAGAAAGAGAGAGACCAGAGAAAGAGAGAGAGAGAGAGACCAGTGAGAGAGAGAGAGAGAGAGACCAGTGAGAGAGAGAGAGAGAGAGAGAGAGAGACCAGTGAGAGAGAGAGAGAGAGAGAGAGACATGGACAAGATGCAGAGATCTCGATCCTAGCAGATCCGAACCCCCCCAGAGCCTCGAAGCTCGGATTCTGTGCCCTTAAAGATCGATTCTCGTGCATGTGGAGGAATCTCTGAACATCAGGAGCTGCAGGACTGTCTGGCTCCACATTTTCTCCGATGCGAGCTGCCATGAATGGAGGCTAAATGTTGCCGAAGACCGACAGCGGGGGTTTGGTGCTTTTCCTCTTCATTCTGACCTTAACAGATCCACCACGGACGGGTAAAACATCTCTTTGATCGACACACGTGTGTGTAGAACTCGCTTTTGTGTGGAGAAGTAGTGCGCACACGCGCGGAAGGATCACGCCGCGTCGGCTTTGATGTGCGCAGGTCATTGATACAAATGTATCATTTTGTATCACTCGGCCTAGGTGTTACTGCGCCTTTAAGAGGCCCTGCTGTCATGTGTTCTCCAGTGTTTGTGCAGGAATGGCTTGTTGCAGGTCCATGCAGACAGATCTGTTGTCTGGCTTGGGATCACAAGTGTGTTCTTCACTTGATGTGGTTCAGTCTCAAAATGTGACACAGTCACTGATCACATGACCAACAGGACATTTAAGGGGGTCCAGGCATTGCAAACCCATCCTGTCATGGTACATGAAGTCCACGCACATCAATGACATCTGATGCATGCTGTGAGATGCCCGAAAGGGTTGGCGGGGCGTAGATCTGGCCCTGTTCGTCCGCAGGAGGAGGAAAGTGCTTTTGTGAGGCATCTCTCGGCGATGGGTGTTTGCACGGGGATCACTTTAGACAAGCCGGACAGGTGATACATGGGGGGGATTGATTGGTCCGGGCCTGGACCTCCCAAGAAGTTCCTGGACAAGGGTGATGGGTTCATGGGTGACCGCTTCCAGAGGGCCCTTAATGGATCGAAGGATGGGGTTGTGCTGGAAGTGTGTGTGCTGAGATTGTTTATGGGTACACAGACGCATATTAGGTGGCTAGACGGTTTGGCTTGGTGGGAAATCAGTGACACGTGTTTGTGTACTGAATCAGATCACCAAATCCGTCTCTCTTCTGCAGGTTCACAGCTCTGTTGCAAACGTTTGTGCGGAATCAACCCGCAAAGATTTTAGGATTTGCTGTGGTTCAATTCCTAATGTTATATAAATGCATACGGGAGCATAGGACCACATCCACTCTGTGATGTTATAACACACTGTAATAACATCTAACAAACAATTACATTGCAGTGCATCATAGAATAAAGTCGTTAAGTAGTTATGGTTTATACTCTATAATACTCTATAGGATTTATTTATCAATGAGATGTGTGGAATTGGATTTTGCATTCAGAGAATAAAGAGGCTGGGGATGCAAAATAGAAGGCATTTGGATATTCAGCTTTACCTATATCTGAAAATGGCTTACACTCAGCTTGTGAACCTGATCAAAATAAATGGCTCAAACATTGGCTCCTGATGTACAAATATAGCACTTCCTGAACAGTCCGTAATAGTTCAATGTGTGATAAACAGGGGACAGCCTGTACCCTGAAGATATCAGGGAAAGATATATTTACAGAATCAGATCACCAAATCCGTCTCTCTTCTGCAGGTTCACAGCTCGCTCTGGCAAGTCTGCTGTCAGGTAAGCTACAGTCCCACGTTTATGTTGCAATACGTCTTAAGAATATAAAGATGGAATGCCGTATGGGACATTGACCATCATGTCCTTGACCTTATCTAATTTGACCAAACAATTCTAAAGAGATAATAAAACGTGTAATAAAATGATGCTTTTTTGTAATCGCATGGAATGTATTCGTTCTAGATCAATCAAGCTCGTATTGTGGTCTGATATTCTGTTCACCGCTGGGTTTCAGATCTGCGCTGTGGTCCGGACCAGTTTGCCTGCCGGAGTGGGAAATTGCAGTGCATACCTGACACCTGGCAGTGCGATGGATGGACGGCCTGTGAGGACAAAAGTGATGAGATAGATTGCCCTAGTAAGTACACACACACACACACACACACACACACACACACACACACACACACACACACACACACACACACACACACACACACACACACAAAACTGGTGCAAGGCATTAGTGATTCCAAACCTTAAACCGTGTCCAGAGGGTGCTTGAAAATATTGGACATTTCAAAATTTGGAAGGATGGCATAAGATTTAAAAACTGTCAAAACTACTTTTGTGGTTTCAACATTAATACATTCAGCTCCTTTAAAAGTAATATAGAAAGAACTGGGTTTGCCGATAGTGGAAATGACGCCTTAACACTGCAATGAGACATTGCGCTCAGTGTCTGTTTCCCGAATGGGATAAAGGGAATTATAGAAGGGATTTATAAAGCACGTGACCTCTCTCGTAGCCACTATCTATAGCACGCAATAACCTGTTTGAAACCTGTTCTTTTGTTTTTGAAGGGAAAAGATTAGATGCTTTAGGGGAAATCTTTCGGGCAATTTGATTTGATTTTTTTAAGGGTGTCTGAAGTTACTTTGGCTTGTGCTGTCCGGTGATTTATGATGATCTTCGTGATAATAATGGTTTTAAAATTTAAAAGAGTGTAAAAAGGAAATGGCTCATTTGAAGATTATTCTTCAACATTGCACACACAATGAATTTTGGCACACTCTCAGACCTTGCTGACTCTGAACTTGATTCTGTGCCCGCTCGAGTGCATTCTGAAAAGTGGACACTTTTTTTCTTTATTTTCACTGAGATAAGGTCCGCCATTACTTTCTTTTCCTGCGATGGCTAAGTTCAACCAAAACTTTATCTAATTTACAAAGCCCACACTGAAGCATCTTGTTCAGTGGGACATCAGAGGACAAATGTGTGAACAGTTCAGTATTGTAGATGGGCGATGGTTTCAAATATTTTGGTTGGATATGAACTTGTTGTGAAGGTGTATTAAAATTCTACACTTTTTTTACTTCCTCGCAGCCATCAAAGAAGAACGATATCGGTATAACAACGGGTACGAGCCGGTGGAGGATGTTATGGGCATTGCGCAGCCGGTGCGCTTCAACAGTAAGATCTTTTATGATGTCATCTAAACGTACTTGTGTATTAAATCAAGTTGAGGTTATCAGATGTCAGATTGAAATATCATGCAATAACGTAGCATATCACAATATCAAGAGATGGTTCCCAGAAAATCTTTCTGTTGTGAAACACAGGAGATATTTTGAGAAAAGTTCTTACGATGGATGCTAATGTTGTTTGGTACTTCAACATTGTTTGAAATATCTTATTTTGTCGACAGAAGAATGAAAATCAAACAGGTTTCAAATTAGGATGAGTAAATGATCAAAAACTTAGTGTTGCGTCTAGGATTTATAAACCCATTCAATAATAGCCACAGAGAGTCACAATTCAATTCCCCTGCACAGAGAAGTGTCCGAGCGGCTGGCACCATTACGAAAAGACTGCCAGCTGTTATAAAGTCTACATGAGAAGCGAGAACTACTGGCAGGCGGTGGAAACCTGTCAGAAAGTCAACGCCTCCCTCGCCACTTTCGGCACCAACGAGGAGCTCCAGTTCATCCTGAAGATAGAAGTGGACTTTGACGAAAAAGTGTGCGAACGAAAGGACCAGTGCAAGTCAGTAAATGTGTTTTCCGCAGCTTAAATGTTGTTTATCCATGAAATGTTTTGACTTCTCATGGATTTTTTGGCTGTAACAGGTTCTGGGTGGGATATCAGTATGTGATCAGTAACCAGAATCACTCTCTCGAGGGCCGATGGGAGGTGGCGTACAAAGGTTTGTATTGTTTCTGATGAATTATCATGGGAAGAAATATTAATTAAGCTCAATTTGCAATTCTGTGTTTACTGAAGATCTGTAATCCTCTGTAAATGTCAATACAAATGCTTTCGTATCAGTGGTTTAAACAGCGTCTCTTATCCCTCCGTCTGTCCCTCGCAGGATCCATGCAAGTGTTTCTTCCTCCGGAGGGTCTGGCTAACTTCGGCGGTGCGAACCCCACCCAGGACAATGTGTTCTGTGCACAGCTTCAGCGCTTTCAGATAAGGAGCATGAATGAGCGAGGCTTGCACAGCTGGCACGCCGAAAACTGTTACAAGAAATTCCCCTTCCTCTGCAAGAGAAGTACGACATCCTTACCAACACTTCAGTAACTCAACTAAATAGATATCGCAGATTATGTTTTTTTTTAATTCATGGATGTTCACATGACATATATCCCCTAGTGGCAACAAAGAAGAAGCAAATTGGCATTAAGAATATATTTTAAACCTGATCGAACTATACACTTAAGCTTTAAAGGGAGAATTGATATAACCGCTGATCTGTTTCTCCCACCAATTGCTCAACAGGACAAACGTGTGTTGACATCAAAGACAACGTGGTGAACGAAGGCTATTATTTCACACCCAAAGGGGACGACCCATGTCTGAGCTGCACGTGCCACGACGGCGAGCCCGAGATGTGTGTGGCCGCGCTTTGCGAACGCCCGCAGGGATGCCAGCATTTCCGCAAGGACCCCAAAGAGTGCTGCAGGTTCACCTGTCTGGATCCTGGTACTTGTCCAATCACAATGCTTGTTTAATTGTTTACCAGTGTTAATCTGATAAAGAGGAGGTCTTTACATTTTTGTTAATGTGTTGGACCTAGTAGAGTATCCAGGTATAAACACTAGGTGGAGCTGCTCTCTCTTAGTGTGCATTGTTTTGGATGCATTGTCCCACACTGCAATTCGGTCTCACATGCAGTGGTTTTGTGTGTTTGTAGATGGCAGTAGTCTGTTCGACTCGATGGCCAGCGGCATGCGGCTCATCGTCAGCTGCATCTCGTCCTTCCTCATCCTCTCTCTGTTGCTCTTCATGGTGCACAGGCTGAGACAGCGAAGACGAGAGCGCATCGAGACCCTCATTGGAGGCAACTGTAAGACCCTGGGTGATACCTTAAATTGTGTTCTGTGAACATTGTTCAACTGAGCTTTCTTCCACAGTGCATCATTTTAATTTGGGACGGAGGGTGCCTGGTTTCGACTACGGGCCGGATGTGTTTGGCACAGGCCTGACGCCGTTGCACCTCTCGGATGACGGAGAGGGTGGTGCGTTCCATTTCCAAGAACCTCCGCCCCCTTACGCTGCCTACAAATATCCGGATATTCACCATCCAGATGATCCTCCACCACCATACGAGGCGTCCATCAATCCAGACAGCATCCTCTACATGGACCTCGGTATGATTTTGTGATACTTTTTTGGATAGAAGCTTGATTAGTTTTAAGACTGCGATTTACACTCTTTCTGTTGCAGGGCGAACCACGGTACCTCTAGCCACCGGGCACGTGAGCACCACAGTCGACCCGCTCCAGAGGGAGTATCCAGAGCAGGCTCCGCCCCCGCCGCCACCCCTGGAGGAGCGTGAAGATTCGATCGATAGCAGCACCCTGCTTGTGTCTCCAGACACCCCCAGCGAATCAGAGAACAGCATGACTCAGAGCTCCAGCATGGACTGCAGCACCGGACCCTCGCTCAGCACCGTGGTATAGGGCAGGTGATGCATCCCGGGACTGATCGATACATTTTGCAGAACTCAAGAACGTTTCCTGCTCAGCGCAAGGATTTTAAGACTGTAAAGGCCAGTCGTTTTTCTTTCGCTTGAGCATCACTACGTGTAAATACTTCCCTTGATTGATATAAGCTAACTCGGATGAGCGTTGGAAGAGGAGACGGACCACAGTCTCTGGGGTTTACACTGGCATGCTTCATTCAACACAACTCCTCGATAGCGACCCCGAGTTTCTCCCACTGGAATGATGTCCAGCGCTCTGACCTGAAACGATTTTTTGTGACCGTTGCGCTCGGTCCAAACGATCCCTTCTGAATCACTTCTGCACCACCCCGCACGTGCAGGAGATATCCGTTTGGATACGAGCAATACCACATCCATATTTGGATATCTGTGATGTTTCAATACTGTGTCGGACCAGTAGCACAATTTCAAACAAATTATTTTGATGTTGCAATAGATTAAGGTACGAAATTGTTTCGGCCAGCGTTCTGCTGTCACTTTTAATTGATCCTGCTGTGCTGTGGCAATGCAAATCCATCGCCAGGATTTTGGATTGTCACCATAAAGCATTTGGGCTTTTTTTAGAGGCGCTCATACACCTTTAACTTTAACGTATCAATGTTCGATTTTTGCATTCGCTTACATATAAATATGTTATTGTCACAAGTGGTCATGACTGGTTCTGTGGGTTATTTCAACCTGAAATCAATTTTAAAAAGAAGTTATATTTTGCATAAAGGAAATAAAGCCTTTTGGGGGAAAATACTTTGTGAAGATGTGTAAATAGCACATTTGTAAAGTACTAACATATGAAAACATCACCGTAGTATATGTTGTGCTAAATTCAATGTTTGCTGATTTTAATTTTACAGTTTATCACTGTACTACAGTAACGAGAATCGAGTTCCTATTCTTTATGCGAAACATAACGTTTCTTTAGATTTTGGCATGCCCAAAAATTCAGAATCTAATTCACATTTTGTATTCAGAATGTATCATGTCGAAAGGAATTTCTAAATATTCTCCACACACTTGACAGTGTGCTTACGCAGATGTTGGTGTAAGGAATATTAATTTCTTAAGATCCTGAGTTTGGATTTAAGTGTTTAGAACAATGAGGTTTGCGTTCACGGTCTGCGTGTCGTGCGTGTACGGTTATTTTATTTTTACTACCTAAAAAAACCTTCTCTCTATACTGCTGTGATGTAAACTACGAGTAAGTAAACTATTCGTTACTTGACGTGATCATCTGTTTGCACACATAAGCAAATTTATGTATGTAAGTAGAAAAAATACCTGCTTAGTTTTAGTCATTTTCCATTGTATAGATTTCTTGTTTGCCATCTGGACTGTGCGATCCCAACGATGCTTAGAATTTAGGCGATGGAAAATATGGACTTGGCCTGCATTGTTGCTCACTGGGATGATCCCAGTTTTTATTTATTTTATTTCCAAGATTTTGTTAATGGGAACATTCAACGACTCTTTTACTGGTAATGGAACAAAAGCCCAAAAGTGACAATCAGGTGTTTTGTACAAATCTGAACTCTCTTTTTTTGCTTGACAAATGCACACGGCCCTTTTACATTGGATACAAAGACAAAAATATGATTGCCCAAGATTTCCTAGTTGTTTATTGTAACGGCGAAGCCAATTTAATCGCCAATTACCAAAATGATTTGTATGTCTAAAGTATACGATTTTTTTTTGTCCAGGGTTTCTTCCGCACAGACAATCCTGTGAACAACAGTTTGTCTTCATTTACTGTGCGTTTGTGTGTATGTTTGGTTTAATTTGGATGTGTGCTTTTAGAATTGGCGTAAATGTTCGGCCAACCCGTCCTTGCACGTTTTTCTCTATATTAAGCATGCAGGGGGAACGTCTCTTCTGCTGTTGTATTCCTCATCTGTTTCGCTGGGGTCGAAACCCACTGATTCCCCCCCCCACCCCCTTACATGGTTACTGCATCTGCATTATCTTTTTAAAACATAGGCAATTTGTTCTAGATAGATGGTTTTGCGGTGCGACAAACATGGCATCATGTTTTATGTAGAACGCAACAGTTGATGATTTCGTCAAATTTCTGAACTCTTGTTTTTTATGTCGTGTATTGCTTTTTTTTGTCCGAGGGCTTTTCGTTTTCTTCTGAAGTAGATGTACATCTAATCAAATGCCAAATAAATTGTACAATGAAGGGCAGCCATGTCTTGCTGTGTTTTTATTGCTGCGTATGTGTGTGGTAACACTAATCCATTGAGACTTATATCACTTGTGGCGGTGTAGGGCTTCTGCTGAGGTCTCCCGTCCATCCTGAAAGTCCATCTCTTACATGTCATGTGAGCCAAAGGGGGATCCCAAGTGTAAGGAAGCACTCCATGACCTGGGTGAAAGAATTTCATTAAGTCTCTTAGGAATTCATTGAGAGATTAAAGCATGAGTACATCTATTGATGTGACATTCCCAAATAAAGCTTTTACTGTTTGTCCAGACACTTTTCATCACTCTGTTAGAGATACAAAATAACAAACCTGACTTTTACCTTTCATGATAGGTGGGATTTTAAATTACATTATAATCTTTCCATTTTATTAAATTGAATAAAACAGATTTTTCCTGTAGACTATTTATAGCTTTCTACTTACAAATAACCGTTGGCCACTTTTTATAACTTTGTAAACTTTGTGGCAACATCTCAAATCCAAAACTGCTTATTTTACGCAGAATCAAAGTCTTGGATTTCATTGCACTGATGTAGATGTAATGTAAAGTAATATCATAACATAACATAACAACACAACATAACATGACATTACATTACATAACATAACATAACATAACATAACATAACAACGTATAACATAACATATAACATAACATACAATGTATAACATGTAACAAATAATATATAACGTAACATAACACCATATGACATAACATAGCATATAACATATAATGTATAACGAATAACAAATAACATAACATATGACATATACCGTATAACGTATATCATATAACATATAACCTATAACATATCATAACAACATATAAAATAACATAACATATAACATTACTTAACAACATATAACGTAGGATGATAATTACATTTATTTTATCTTTATATTTATAGAAATTATATAAAGCGTATTTTCCCAGTTTTTTTGTAGCTTTTTTTCCCTAACATAACATAACGCAACACGACACACAACACAACACAACACAACACAACACAACACAACACAACACAACACAACACAACACAACACAACACAACACAACACAACATAACATAACATAACATAACATAACAATACAGTACATTATTTATATTTATGTTTATATTTATATGTATATTCATATTCATATTTAAATTTAATGAAGTAATATAAAGCATATTTTCCTTATCAACTATTTAAAACTTTTTACTTAACTTTTATCATGCTGTACTTTTTATTATTTGAAAAAATTCTCTTACGTCGAAATTACTTGTGAATAAAAAATGTTTTTTTAATCTTTATTTTTCATTTTACAACTCTTTAACTTGGCATTGTCTGTTACAGATGCTCAGTTTGTCCCGGCCTCATTCAACAAATGGTATTTGTGTGAGACTGTGGACGGGCACTGTGGACACGACACGCTCAAATGAGTCAGAGAAAAAAACTGACATTCTACCTCTATTCAAGGAGATCACTATTTAAACCCCAGTTTTCTCTCACGTTTACTATTTTGGGGGGCTGGCGAGCACTGGGAACATCGTTTAGGAAAGGAATGATGTTACTTATTGTAGTGATGTTGTCTGGGGTTTTATTGGCAGACGGTGATGGTGAGTGCTCTGAGATTGAATTGTTCTCTTGCTTTGGTCTCTGGTTCTGTTTCGGCACTATATAGCTGTTTATGTGTCTTGAAGGAATGTAGTCCTTTGTGTCATTGATTGAATACCTATTTATGTTAAAGTTGATTTAGATTTTACATCTTTTTTCTCCCAATAGAATTCTGTTATAATGATGAACAATGTGGTGAGTCTTTTGTATTTGTCCGTCTTTTTTTTCTTATTTGGACAACATATGGAGGGATCTGTCATTGATGTGACAAATGTTCTTGGTAGATCCATATGCATGGGGAGACCACTATCCCTCCTGTCATCCGCTCCTGGAGGGTCATCATTCTCCAATTAATCTGAATCATCATCTCATGAAGAACGATTCTTTGGACTCGTTGAATCTAGAAGGTTTTAATTTGACGCATAAAGGCCAGTGGAGACTTTCAAACGAAGGCTACTCAGGTGAGTCAAAGAAACCACAGAAATACAGAATTGCATGTTTGTTCATTCGGCCTGAAGTCACAGGAGAAATGTTCATGTGTCCGGGGACAGTTGTCCTCGAGGTTGGCAATGGGATGCAGGTGAGCGGCGGAGGTCTACCTGGAACTTACCGCACCGTCCAGTTGCATTTCCACTGGGGAAGTGTCTCCACAAACGGATCGGAACACACTCTGGACCGCCTGAGGTTCCCCATGGAGGTTTGCGCATTGCCTCTTTATCTATATATAGCTTTTTGATTTCACAAAATGGTTGTATCTCCCACAGATGCACATAGTAAACATCAAATCCACGCATCCAAATGTAACATCCGCGCTGGAGGATCCAACCGGTCTTGCCGTGTTGGGAGTCTTCATCGATGTAAGACACACTCATCAATGTTTCATATTTATTCGTCAGGTTCGTGATTTGTTTTCATCATACCACAGGTCACTTACTTGCACAGTGAAAACTTCCAGCCCATCTCGAGTGCCCTTCCTTTCGTTGCCTATAAAGGTTGGTCAAGACTTCAATCTTAGATTTCCTTTTCGAAGCGTAAGGATTCTAGCTCATTATGTCCAATTTCCCTGTAGGCCAAACCAAACCCATTCGCCCATTCCCTCTCATGAATCTGTTACCTCAAAACAACCTGACGCAATATTACAGATACCACGGCAGTCTCACGACGCCACCCTGTTCTCAAGTGGTTTTATGGACCGTGTACGAAGTGCCAGTCTACATTTCGTGGAGTCAGGTATTACCGTATGCATCCTTGACACGTCGCATTGATCATTTTTATTCATATTTTATACGAGATGTTTTCTTTTGTCAGTTTGAACATTTCGTGAGTGGCATTTATTCTACAGAAGAACTAGACAACGACCAGGTTCTTCTTCATGACAACTACAGACACGTCCACCCCATGTACGGTCGCACTGTGTACGCTTCCAAAGATGCCAGGCTGCTTACCGACAGTGCTTCGTGTCTCACAGTCCTTCAAGTTTTAAATATTCTTCAACTGATTGGATTTTTAAACCTTTAGTATTTTGTACATCACAGAAGGCAATTGGTGTTCGATGTACAGTTCATAATGCACAATTCCATAGTGTTATCATAAAGGCAAGTCAAGGGCAAGTTCGTTGTCATCTGTTGGACTATTTTCCAAATTGTGCCATTTGGAAGAAGTCCAATCAAAAATGCAGCCCTTCTTTAAATTTCAAGCGGTTAATGGA
This sequence comes from Triplophysa yarkandensis, assembly GCA_033220385.1. Classification (NCBI taxonomy): domain Eukaryota; kingdom Metazoa; phylum Chordata; class Actinopteri; order Cypriniformes; family Nemacheilidae; genus Triplophysa; species Triplophysa yarkandensis. The sequence goes on from CM065673.1 coordinate 3,778,225, forward strand.
TGAGGGATTTATCTTCCCAGGGTTTACCTATGGATGTATTTCCTCTCCTTCATCTGAATTTGATCGCCCAAAGCCTTTTCCCGGGGAGAATTCCCAAGTCAAACAGAAGGCCTGTGTTTAGGGAATTTGACTGATACCATATATCCCAAAGATCACATTTCATGTGAATTACTACTGAGTTTGTTGACCACTCAAGATCTTTTGTTCATGTGCACTTAAAAAAGAGATGTTATCGTTCTGTGAAATATACAAACTTACCTCAAGAGGAAAACTATATAATGTGTCTATACGGTATGTGAAATGGCAATAGTTTGACGTATGCGCGTGTCAGAAATATAACCAATGGAATGTGTTGAAATAGAAATAAAACTGAATTTTTACCTCACGTACACAAGTGTGTTGTTGTAGTGCTCATACCCTTCACACCCTGTTACTGACGTATAGGGAGCACTGCGGACAAAGCACCCTTGTTTCGTTCACTATTGAGGTTACAAGGGTTGTTAAGCTGAGCTGTGAAGTCATTTAAAAAGAAAACGCTCGCTGTTTTAAAGTGTAAATCATGAATATTAAAAATAAATAAAATGTGTTTTATTTCTTTTCGTGCTTTAGGAAAGTTAATTTGCTTGTGATATGGCAATATTTTGTAATATGCAATAAAAATGTAATATTTTGTGAACTACATTTTATGTTCTTTATATAAAAGTCTACTAATTAGGTATGATTAAAGTATCCTCAATTGTATTTTTAAGAGTACTACATTGCTTCACTTCATAGTTAATTTAAGGGTGCTTTTAAGTGTACTTAAAATTGTAAATTGTAAGAAAGTCATACCTAGTTTTGAAGTCACACTTTACATCTGCAACAGTATTTCATCTTTAAAACCATCAGTGTGTTGGATTTTAAATTCTTACTTTGGATCATGAATTTTTATTTTGCACGAGTCTACTTGTTACTTCTAGGGACCAAATTTCTTATTTTAAAAGTGTATTTTCTTAGTATACAAGTATGTGTAAATAAAGTAAAGTTTGAGTACACAACTAGTATAAAACTGCATTTTCGTGTTAAACACGAAAAATGTAGAATATACCATCTTAGATATATGGGCCACACAAATGTTATAACTTATTTATAGCTTGGAAGTATACAAGTAGCACACTTGAATAAACCTGAATAGACCTATTCCTTGATCTATTAAAAACCACTTAACATTTTCTACTACCTAAAAAATAATTCACATCCCTGTATTATTTACTCATTTTGTAAAGTATAACTATTGACCAATTTTAAATGAAAACACTTTTAAAATATAATGAAAGATTATTAAAATCAGAGACTTCATCACTCCAGTCTTTGTAAGCGATTTGACATTTAAAATCCAGTTACGTGTGATGTCATCAATTTTGCTCTTGTTCACGAAAATGACACTTCCGCTTCCTTAAAGAAGCATCTCAAAATCTACTGATTTAACTTTAAAACACGGGTTGACACTGTCATTCTGCTTATGTAACACAAGGCAACAAGAAGACCAGATGGTAAGACAGGAGCGTGCCGAGACCTCCTACAAACACAAATATGTAACGTTATTCCAAGCTTGCACTTCCACATCCGAGAATTCAAATCCTGTAAAAACTATCACACAAATGTTACCAAAAGAAGGAAATTGAGACATATTGAAAAAAAATCCTTTATTTTTCCATGATCTTTTTCCATACATTTGTGGTATAATAAATAGACAGGAGCCATCCCCCCTGCCATTTCTGAATGATAATGCTCCCCCCCACACTGCAATCCAATTTTCATAGAATTTACAACCAAAAATAAAGAGTAAAGCTTGACGCAAGCTGAACATACTGCCTCCAGCTCTCTGTACTCAATGTCAGATAGACCATTCTGAGCCGTGACACTGTATCAAATCTTCAGGAACAAAAATATATATTTATATATCTATATTTATATATTCACAGTTGAAGTATTTACACAAGAATCCAAAGGAAATGGGCAGAAAAAAAAGACGTTTCCACAAGAAACAATCTTTCAAAAGGAAGTACAAATCGGTTTTATGTACAAGATGCATCGCGTTCTTTCGATTATGAATGTAACCCCTTTTTTTCGTAGATTGATCCCTGAAAAACAGTCGCATTAAATACTCCACGTATCGATCATAAAAGCGGAACGATGCGTCATCGCTCCCCGTCGAGATAAAAAAAAGCCTCATTCCTTTTTACAAATTACCAAATCCTGTACAATATAAACATGTTTAAAAGAAAGAAGAACACAAATCAGAAAACAGGAGACCTTACCCTGTGAGCGATCTAATGTAAAGGATGAGCTCGGACAGACTGGGGGTGGCGGCCTCTAGTGCATTTCTAAACATAACCAAATCAGGGAGGAAAACACAGTGACCGTATGCAGCACATGAGACGTCCCTTCCGAGGGGAAATTTGGCCGCGTGAAGCTCTTGAAACACATGTCGAATGTTCAATACTGAGCAAACGTACCAGATATAGCATCTACTATCGGGTCATTTATAGACACACGCACACAAGAGTAATGTGGAAAACATGATCGCCCTTGGAGCCGCGACACTTAAAGGTCCTAGAGGACATATTTGGCACTGTTTTTGACTGCTCGTACCAGCCAACTCCGAGTCGACTTCGACCAGAGCGGCTCTCAGACCTAATACTTTCATGGCCTGCCATCCTCAACACTGGTCATTTATTATAATGATTCAAATTTAAAAAAAACGGATATTGTGAACCTCCGGTAATTCATTGACGGATCATAAGCTCACCGCACACATAGAGAACTCTTAACACTTTATAAACCGCCATCATGCCGACTGACCTGAAACAAGTACAGGTGGATTTGCATTTGCAAGGGAGGCGAGTATGCCATATCCCAGAATAGCAGCGTTGTTCAGTCCACGTCTGCAGGAATTTCCGCAGAAAACCAGCGTTGGACCTCTGCGTGTGCCAAGTGCCAACTGTTGTCTTGACTTAAAAAGTTGCAGAATTAATACTAAACTGCACAGCTCGAATGAAATCTGAAAGCAGCTTTACACATTACAGACAGTAGGGGGCAGTGCACACACTTCAATTTGCAGTAATAATTGAAGAATGTTTGATAAATAAAGTGTAGTGTCTTGTTTAATCTGTTGCCATGCTTCAAAATGTCCAGGTCCTCGAGTCACGTATGCAGTTGTGATGAATGGAGCCGTTGCTTTGTGTAAATTTGCCTGAGCTGTGGACCTTTTCTGCTCATTTGTTTTGCGGCCGACGCAGGTGTGCTTTTGTTGGACGTTTAACAAATCGAAGATAATTCAACCAATTGCCATTAGCGCTTAGTGTCAAAGAATACTAAACCTGGGCACGTTAGAGTGAAATCTTTCCCGGTATCATGTTTTGCATAATGTTGACGTAAGCTTGCATTTTTGACCTAAATGATACATGTCAAAAACGGATTTTTGTGCGTGTGGGACAGATATGTGCATGGTTATGGCGAGGTCTCTCCGTAACCGAAACGGGCCGACGGAAACCGGAGGCTCCAAGGGAAAGACAAACTGTGCCAAACAGGCACACGACAAACCCAAAATATGTCCGTCGGAGGACGACGGAAGAGTGGTAGAAAACTCATCTTGAATGCTTGAAAGAGCACCTTTAAATCGTAAACAATCACGAAAGCACAAAAGAAGTCCCAGACACTTAGCTGCACGATATATCCGGCGGACGTGTTGGTCTGCACCCACCGGTTCCTCTGTAACTCCCTGCGGGTATAGCATGGTGTCTCCAGAAGACTTGGCGTCTGGGCTTGATGGGCAGTGCATGTTTTAAGAAGATCCCTACCAACTGCGGTTAATTTAATGTTCCTCTGCAGTTTTCTGCACCGCACAGGCAAGGAATCTTCTCGTCCTCGATGGGGAACTTATAATCGTATGTGATCTCCTCGTTAACATTTATTGGCTGCCGGGAGTAGATGACGATCTTTTTCTGCGACTCCACAGTGATGACCTTGGCATAACAGTTTGGCTACAAGAAAAGAGACACAAACACGGTCAAATGTTGTTTTATTAGCCCGATCCAGATAAAAATGTAAGGCAAGTTACTCACATTGCAACTGTGATTGATAAAGCGGGCGAAATTGCCGCATTTGGTTGCGTCTATAATCGTGTCGTGATCCACGCGGAACATGTAGCTACTGCCGATGCCCTCTTCCTCGTAGCGCTTCTCTCGCATGTCTGCGATAACCTGTGAATAAAAAAACACGCCATCAGGCATATACAGTCTAATAGGAGTTATTGGAAAAAATAAGATGGCTTCGATCTCACCTGTCGAATGTTCTGGCCGACGTATTCAATGACCATCTCATCAGCAGCGATAGGTTCCATGGCGAATAACCCCCAATCATGGATGTGACTTCTACAGAATCGGATCTTCTTTTTACGAAACTAAACAGAAGTTGTAAATCATTCGGGGATCAGTCATTTTATACAAGGACTGATAAACTTTACGATTTTCACTAAACGATTTTTGTTTGGCCCAAAAAAACTATAAAAGCACAAGATTAAAAAACTTACATTAAATCTTTAAATGTTCTTTTTGGCAGATTAATCACAGTACATGTTATAATTTATTTACAATATTATAATGGTATCGACCTTAGTTAATTATATCAAATTTCTCTCTGTATTCTTGGATAAACAGCCTTTAAAATAAAATAATCTATCATTATTATTCATGAAATGGCTATTTTTATATACAAGATTTATTTCCATAGAAGTGTATTTAATAAATTGTCAAAAATGCCCTATTTTTTGTGTAACCTTTCTTATTTGTAAAAATATTTTTGTTCTTTGGTTTAAGATTCCAGTGCAGCTTGAGATTGTCCGTTCTGTCAATCTGTTGCTTGCATTTTGCTTTCATTTCTGTTACTCATCTCCATCTCCAACTTATCGACAAGATACTAATTACTGCTTAAACCTTTAAAAGTATTTATTTGTTAAATTCTTCTCTTACCTTGAGCTGGTTGAACTTGAGGAGGTCACTGTCACAGCTAAAGGAGGACAGCAGGCGACGCTGCTCTGATCTTCTCTCTGAACCTGCCCTGGAGGATGCTTGAGGCTGTGCTGGAATACTTTTGCCCTGTGAAAAAAAAAAAACAAATCCACTTTAAGTATTTATTTATACGTAAACTTAGTAAACATTGTTACTTTAAGACTAAAGCCCACCTGAGTGTCCATATCAGGCTCTTCTGACAGCAGGCGACAGCTGTCTAGATATTTTAATTTGTCTTTTTTGTCGATTTTGTAGTAGCCCTCGCTGCGAGCGCAACCAGTCAAGTGATCCCGCATGCCATCATCTTTTCGTTTGCGCTTTACCCCTGATAGGATGCCCATGTTGGTGGGTTCAGAGAAGTCAAGGAAATACAGTAAAACGAAAAAAACTCAACAATACACGCATCTCAAAAAACGATTTTTGCATCTGCTTTAAATATTGTATTATTGTTGTTTTCAAAATTTCATTTACCGAACCTAATGCAAAAACGACTGCACTTATAAAAGATTTCCAGTGAAGCACAGTTAAGGGTCAAAAGCATGGTTTGGTCAATTTAGGCATACAATCTAGAGATGTAAAACCAAATTGCTTTAGTAAAAATGATTCTAGAAATGACATGAAAACTCAAGAACCCTGGCAATGAAGGATATGAGGATGTTGAACCCAAAGAGTGTCGTTGAGCCAGTCGTTGCCATTGTCCTGCTGAAGCATCTGGTCGTAGGTGACCTTAAGGTAGCGAACGTCCTCCTCATCAATCCCGTCATTCCAGATGTCATACAATATGGTCATCTCCTCGAATTCTGATCGTGGCTCAAAGCTGGGTCGATGCTGCGAGGTCACGGGGACATGCATGGTGCGCAACAGCTCCTGCCAGCCCCGCCTTTGCCGACGCGTCTTCTGAATGGGTTCCTCCTCGTAGAAGAGCTTATCATCCACCTCAGAAGATATAAACGTCTGGGGTTGGTTCTCTTTGTCCTCCATGGCTGTAGAGTCGCTATCTTCATCGTTGAAGGTCTGAGGGTACAGTTTGTTCATTGGATGGTCTGAAGGTAAAGAGGCCATGATCGGAGCCGGAGGCTCCTGATCATCTTGTGGAGAGACCAGCGGCACCTTTTTACACTTAGGACGACCTGGTTTTTTCTTGAGTAGCATGGCATCTAAGGGCACAGGAACATCTATGAATGGAACAGGTAGGTCTTCGGGAACAGCAGCGGAGACATTGTCAAGAGAAGTGGAGGAGAAGCCTTTAGGAGGCAGAGCTGGCTCCTGAAGTGAAGAAGCAGGAAGAGGAGCACCAGAGAAAGGAGAGGAAGCGGCATTGTTAGGTAGGCTGGCCTGCGGGGAGGCGCTCAGGGAAGGCTCTTTAAAGAGAGACTTGTCCTCTAAGCTTTCAGAGGAGGTCTTTCTGTGAATGGGAAGACCCATAACCAAAGCAGCAGAATCAGGGAAAGCTGGAGTAAAAGTAAGGTCCCGACCAGGAGTCCGAGGGATGCCGGCGCTGAGGATGGGGGATTGGGCGGGGTAAGAGAAGGGGCTGTTGGGAATGTGCGGGGAGCTCAAGCTGTTACCTGTAAGCGGGGTGTCACTGCCAGGTGTTACCGGAACAGTATCTGTGCTTTGAGACTTGCTCAAACCTCGAGGTCTATCCATGAGGTCTCTTCCCGGTGTGCGGGGGATGTCCTCCTCTGTAGGCAAGCGCCCGCGAACAGGCATATCCGGCAAGGTCTCGGGCGGTGGCAGAAGGCGAGCTTCAAGGGTGTGGTTGGGGGGAAGAGGAAGGTGCATAGAGGAAGCAGAAAGAGGCCGGGGAATTAAGGATTCTGAATCTAGAGTAAGCGGGCCTTCACGGCCAGGGGTACGGGGGATTTCTTCTTCTACTGGGATCTTTGGCTTGCTGTCCTGATCGCTGTCAGCAAACGCACCTGTAGGGGTGGCCGGTCGCAAACCACCGACATTCTCCATATTCGCTTTGGGCCCAGGTACACTGACGTCCAAGTCATTCTCAGGTTCTTTAACTAAAAAAGAAGACAACAAGCAATCACAATCTGAAACATTAAGACATAAGTATATTAAGTGCAAAACAAATATGATTACCTGGCAGTCCTTTGGGCGATGGGGGTCGAAGGTTTTCAACGCTAGGTTTGCTTGTGTTTTGCCCCGTAGTGTGTTTGAGACCAATCTCCGTCTCTTCTAACGCCTCTATTTTACTCAACCCTGTCTCTTCATCTGGTGGTGGCTCTGTAGGGGTACTTGGGGATTTTACTTCCTCATCTTCGTTAGAAGACGAGGGTGAGGAAGATGATGACGTCGATGAAGTTTGTTGTTCATCTTCGTCATTAATTTCCACAACTTTCTCCTCTTCTTCCTCCTCTTCTTCTTCTTCCTCTTCCTCCTCCTCCGAACTTGATTGGTAGACAGAAGAGCTGTCGCTGTCAGAGGAATCTGAACCAGATTTGGAGGACGATGAGCTAGAAGATTCTGAGAAGAAGAAATATGTTAAAGTTCATTACAGAAACCAAAGGAGCACAATTTGTATGAACGGTCATTAGACTCAAGAGTCATTACCATCATCGGATGAGTCCGATGATTCATTGTCACTAGAGTCTGATTCGCTTTTGTTTTTGACCTCTTCCTCATCCTCCATATCCTTTAAATGCAAGTTGAAAAAAAAAAATTATACCACTCAAAGAACACCATCATAAATTCTTCTTAACTTAAATGCAGGTACATGAGATTAACTGGTTCTTACCTTTCCGGATGACAACCTCTCAGAGATGTCTTCCTCTTGCTCTTCTTCATGTTCTGAAAGTGATGACTCTTCCTTACCGGAAGTTTCCTCCTCTTCCTCACCTTCGCTGTCCAGCTCCAGAGGTCTGGCTGGCCTTCGCTTAGCAGAAGCGCCAGCACCGTCCGTTCTGGATCCCTCTACGTGAAGATCTGTTCTTTCCGACTCTGAGAATTGACCTTATCAGTTAGTTATTAAATCCAACACATGGCTGTTATGCTTTCCCTTGATCCAATGATTAAATTAATCTATAGAAATGCTTAAAGCTTGTTAAAATATTCTTGTACATCTCTTAAGATGGACCCCTTAGATTAAATAACGATAAAATGAAAAACACACACCTTCATCTTCCAGCTCATCATCAACAGGTGTGGATGGTCGCACCCTCTTGTTGTCACTGGTGGATGTTGGTTCAGGAGGCTGTTTCCTCTTAACCTGCACACAAACAATCTGCTCAAACCATCGAACTGAAGTAACATGGCATCACCAGACTGACACAGAAATACCAACAACACAACAGTATGGTACCTTGAAAGACGGCAGTCGAATGGCACCACGCAAGCCAATGCCAAGACCCATTCCCTCAAACCCTAGACTCTCAACCTTGTTCCAGTTTTCAAGCAAGCTTGAGGATATAGTCTCTTTGGGTTTGGCACGTTCCTTTTCCTCTTCTTTAACCTCTCCTGTCTTCACGGGTGTAGTTGTAGCCTAAAAGAGTATTGAAGAAGTATTAAAAAAATCTGTTTTACTTTAACTCTCTTTATACAGCGGCTACTTTTGGTTATCTGATACTGAACTCACCTTAGCAGAGCGTTCCTGTTTGTCCCACCACTCATCAAATGCCCTGAAGGCCACCACCTCCACCATCTTGCGGTTTAGATCTCTTTTCATTATAGCCTTTAGTTCTTTCACAACAACCATGAGCACACCATCCACAGTGGCTTTATGCGGGTCTTCCTTCTGATGCTCGTAGCCTGGCGGGGGTACAGCAGGGTTGAATTTGGGGATGTTGGGTAAGGGCCATGGTTGCCCGTGCCCCACAGAAGCAGCAGGGGCACCGACGATTGAAGGAGGATGGTAAGGACTCCCAAACTGCAAAGCAGCAGCTCCGGCACCGCCCATGAAGTGAGGGTATGGATATGGCCGCTGACTTTGTGCCATGCGACTTAACATCTGGGTCTGCATCTGGAAGGACATGTGCACGCTACCCCACTGTGGCAGGGCGCTCATTAGGTCCATCTGCATAATAGGCATCATGCCAGGGGGAAAAGGGTGCAAGGGGTGCAGCATCGGATGGGCAGCCAGGTGCGGAACGGTCGAATGGGGCGGAAGGGGAGGCGGAGGCAGTGGGAAACCAGTCTGGGGAGGGGGCAGGGGTGGAAACCCTGGTGGGGGCATGGGAATGGTCTGCATTGGAGACACTGCTGAGTTGACCACAATGCTTTTTGCACAGTCTCCGCCGCCAGTCGGCGTGCCCGGCATCTCATCGTCGGATATCTCCATGTCTTCACCGGAGGACTGATGATCCTGTGTTAAGAAAAACATGTACTGCGTGATCAGAGTCGCAAACTTATGAAAGGGGAAAGTTTGTAAAGTGTTGAAAATTAAAACATCTTACAACTGACATGACCTGCATTCATTTCTTTTGCTAAGCACCAAAGAAGACTCTGGTTAACAAAAAGTATTGACCAATATTGCCATCAGTTATATTGACACACCTCTAAAATCCCTAAAAATATCTTAAGTGATCCACAGAAGAAAGTCATGCAGGTGGGGAATGACGTGAGAGATAAATGACTTTCCTTATAGCACCAATTTCAAGTAGGCAAATTATTTTAAAAAAAGGCGAATTTAGCTACATTTGCATCTTGGTGCTAAACAAACAGAATGATAAAGTGTCTATCACGTCTGAATATGGACTGAAATATTGTCTTGCATTTGAACCTGCATACAGCAAACACTAAAGTGCTTTTTTATTTCCTTCGTCATCTTGACTCATGAAATGAAAATGAGCTCTTATTGAGTTCACTAAAATTTTAGTTTCTCATCATTTATCTCTTACCATTTCCATGACTCTCTTTTCAAAAACATAAAAAAACACAATAGGACATAAGAAGATACTTTGAAGAATGTTGGTAACAGGCACCCACTGGTTTTGTGTCCATGTGATAAAAGGGAATTTGTGCCACTGCTGTTCAGTTACCAACATTCTTTAAAATATCTATTTGTGTTCGGCATCAAAAAGAAAATCTTAGAGGTAAAAAAAAAAAAAGGGGTGAGTTAATGTTGACAGAATTGGTATTTTTGGACGGACTTTCACTTTAATGTATTTGCATTTGTGTTGCCATGAAAACCTGACGGTCCAGCTTTTAGAAGCAGGAAGTAAAGTGTACGCTAAGCAACGGCTGGGCATTGTTTCTCATGTTGAGGCAGAGAAAAGGAAGTGAAAGTGTGTTGTTTGGAAGCGCCATTGACAGCAGGATCATATTTCATGGGTTAGGACAAGGCTGGGGGTCCTGAGATCCTTAACAGATCGCAGATTTTTTGTCCAAATCAATATGTGGGCAATGTCACTGTCCCCATCTGAACAATGCATATGATTAAAAACACCGTATTTTCCCCAAAATTTAAATTCAATCATGATTAACTGACTTTCTTCCAAAGAGCACAAAAGATATTTTGAAGAATGCTGGGAACTGTTACTTCGATTGCATTTGCACAAAACCATCGCAATCGAATGGGTGCCAGCAAGCAACTTTCTTCAAAATACGTTTTTCTGGTGTTCTGCACAAGAACGAAATTCATACAGTTTTGAAATGACGAGAGAGTAAATGATGTCAGAATTTTACAAACTGCGGAGACGGGAAGAACACTCTACATTGCAACACTTAAGGAAATGTGGTGTAAGATCAGGCATTGAACACAGAAGTTCAGTATAGACCTCTGTGTTCAAACAGCCCCAAACACAGTGAACGGGTGATGACGCCCCAAAGTGAGAGAAACTAAAGGCTCCAAGAAACAGTTCACCCAGATATGAAAAGTCCCTCAAGAAAAGAAAACGTTTTATATTTAAAGAACATCATGCGTCTTAAGTGGATATAAACGGCTTTAGAAACTCAGAATACATACATCTATATTGATAATGTCATCAACATGACTTAACATCACAACATTTTTCGAAATATCTTCTTTTGTGTTCTACAGAAGAAAGTCAAACAGAACTATCACTTAATGGCTGCACTTGCTTTTTTCAGCTTTAACATTTTTTAATCCCATATAAGATTTTATTCCCAAAATTCTGATATGGAATAAATTATGATTTTTTTTGTTTTTGATGAAATAAAGGAAATCAAATATGGCTGAAATTTCATGAGAGTAAAAATGAGAAGACTTCATATTGAGGTGAACAGCTCTCTTAACACCCTTGGAGAAAATCACTTAAGGCACGTGCAACAAGTTTGTGGCCGGATCTTACAATTTTCAACAGCTAGTGATAAAGAAGCAAAAGAGAAAGTTGGGGCCCCTTTAAAGGAAAAATGAATGCGGTTGACTGCTGCGATTCTCCTGGGTCCTGTAGCCCGCCACATAGAGGCAAAAACTACATTAAAAGGAATGTTCTGTTGTCAAAAACAAGTTTAGCTCTACCAACAGCATATGTGGCTGAATGTCTATTTTCGCAGGACATGCTTTTTTGTCCCTTAAGAACAGGAGTAAAAATCAAGGTTACACACACGATGGAAGTAAACTGGGTCAGGTTGAGGGTCCAAACCAGATATGTGAAGCTTGTTAAAGCACTTACATTAATTATTAAGTTAAATTCCATTTATTTTTTGAGCAGTGAAGTTAAATCTAAATGATCCTTTTAGGAGTTGGATTATATGTTCTGGATGGATGAGCATTTCTGAGATGGATGTAAACTTTATTTAAGGTTTCCTTGAACATTCCTTGAACAGTCTGTTTAGAAGTTCAATTATTGTTCCTATCACAGTTTAAAAGGGACAAGCTGTATTTAGAACTTACCATGTCGATTTTTTCTGTGGGTGTCTGTCCTGAAGAGCTCTTACTGTGCACTTTGGAAGGCGACATGGCCCTCGAGGTTTTCAGGAGGGAAGCAGTGCCCGGGACGGGGTCGTCATCGTCATCAGAGTCCGGCAACGGAGTCGGGCTGATGTCTTCCAGGCCGGTGCTCGAAGGGCGCGAGGACCGCTGCGGGGGAATGGGCGACAGCTGCGAAGATGATGAAGAAATAGGGCTCCCGTCCATGCGCACCTCGTTGTCAGAATCGGTACGGTCATTTAGGAATGGCTTCAACAACATTTCTATTCGGGAGTCCAGGCTATTACGCTCCGACTCCTGTGTCGGGGTGCCCGCCGAAGGACAGGGCTCGGGCGTAGAAGGGGGAGGTGTGGCCGGCTGGGATTCTGGCGCGGGGGGAGGTTCGGGCATCGGCGGCGTGGCGGGTCTGTCTCGGACGGGTATGAAGTCAGTGCTCGGAGGAGGAGGGATTTGCGGGGGTCTTCTGTAATCCACCTCCCGCTGAACGGGCTGATGGAAGGTGGGCTCTGTGGGGGGATACGCGGGGGGCATCGGGGGCTGATAAGGAGAAAAAGCAGTCTTGAAGTTTGTGTTCGCCGGAGGTGGCGGCGTGTGCGCGAATGCAGGCGCTGGCGGCTCGGGCGGCTGATGCTGCTTAAAATTGGGCTGCTGGGCCTCTACGTTGCCGCGGTGAGCGCCTCCGGTGCCATGGACGTAATGCCTCTCGGGTCTGCGATTGTAGGCGTCCTGGAATTTGGTTTCATGCCTTCTTGCCTTGTAGCCTCCAGAGGATTCCGACCGGTTAGGCTGGAATGCCGGAGTCCCTTGCCGGCTGGAGTAGCTGGAGTCCTGAGAGAAAGGGGTGCCCGACTGCCGTGGCGTGCCCTGGGACTGCGGCGTGTCTTGCCTTAGGCTGGAATATGCTGTATCCAGGGATATTGGTGTGTTGGTGCTGCCTGGTGTCGTAGGGCCTGTGACTGCAGAAGACCCTCCTTCTGAAAGCCTTCGCAACGGCTCGCATGCCTGTTAGCACAATTCACATTTATTACATCTCACTGACGCTTTTGCAAGAGCTTGTGTTTAGGTCTTTAACATGCGATACATACTGTACAAAAAACAATGATTGGTTATGCGGCAGCTTATAGCATTTACATAGTCCCCATGTGTGATAACGTCTACAAATGAGGGGACAGTTCAAAGTGCATGTTGCAATAGCTTGCAGTTATTACGTTGCATTTGAGTCGCTGTCCCTTTTACACCTGCTGCACTGATAAACTGGATTAGAGATAAAGACACTTCCACTGGACTGACCAACAGCTGTTATATTGTGTGTGGCTGACAAATAACTCTTGAACAATATATAAACAAGTGAAAAAAAGCAAATAAATACAGATACACTATACCGTACATTTTTTTTAAACATGAAATAAAAATATACTTATCGCTCTTATATTGCATTGTAAATATTTTAAGCACACATGTTTGCATGCATAATAACGATGTATCGCTTTGATGTCTTGATAAATGTTTGCATCTGATTTATTTATAGGAATGGCACATTGTTTGTTTACCAGCAGGGCTTCAGCCAGGCTGCGTGGAGAAACATCACATGCCTCTTCACCGCCGACTGGAAGTGTGAGGGGAGTATAACTTCCATTGATCAGACGCTGGTAATACCGCTGGCGATTTTCACCTAAACAAATGAACGAGAATAAAAAAATATATAAGATCATTCACAATTTTAATTCACTCAGTATTTCTAGACGTATTCAAGTAATTATAGTCCAGTGTCTGTTGAATTTCAACGTAAACAAACCGGTGACAAAGTCATCTTAAATCAATGTAAAAGACTGACAGGATGATAAGCGCCTCCGGGTTATCAAACACATTTTCCAAAATACATGTACAAAAAATATATGCCTGTTTTGGTGTAATATTTGAGGATTAGAATACAGAATTGTTACAAGTTTCTTCCTTTTTACTCTCCGCAAAGAGAAACATAATTTTTGTTTGAGAGTAAAATAACCTACACATATACAACAAATAAACACATATAAAAAGTAAAATTCATAAAAACTGAAAACAGTCTTTGACATTTTTTCATAATTTACTTCACAGTTTAATATTATAAAGGCATTTAAATTCAACACATATACTAAAACACACACCTACACACACACCTACACACACACACACACACACACACACACACACACACAAAATATACATTTTCTTAAGAATTAACATCTCACGTGACGTGAAAGTTTGATATAATGCATGAGACGGTTCATCCCTGATAACACTTGACAGGCTACTGTCCCTTTAAGAGAGGGGAAACCCACTACAGCTGTCACAGTGTGCACAGCATCTCCCATTTATAACGTGGATAACAACTCCCTTTATGTTTCTTTCATTGCAACCCACTAAAATCCGTTAAGTTTTAACATCATCCCGTCCATCGGCAGGGCTTTAATACCTCTTTCATAGAAGAGATACGTTTAGATCTTAAAGACATTGTTAAACACTGTGTAGTCTTACATGTGTCTTTAAGACTTCGCATGTATTCAAGAAGCCCAATCAAAGCATAAACAACAACAAATCCCTTCGCCGCTGACATCACACTTCCTGCGTTGCCAAGCAACAGGCGTAAATGTCCACACGTGACCTGACATGATAAACAATCCGAAACCCCAAATCGAAGGTTTGCCCCCATTACCCCCGTGGGTGCCGCAATCAGCTCCGGCGTAATACACCAACACAGGCTGTCCAGACAAACCTTTGGGGTCCAGCTCCACGTGGATGATGTTTCCCATGACAGAAGTGTTGTGGAGGGTCTGCACGGCCTCCTTCGCCGACTTGACGGCTCCGAAGACGACTTTGGCGATGCCGAGATGCTTCTTGTTCTTGGGGTTGTACAGGATCTCCACCTGCTCGATGTCGCCGAACTTCTTGCACATGTCCGTGAGGAATCCCTCTCTGACGTTGTCGTTCAACCGGGCGAACGTGATCTCCTTCGGCGGCACCCGACCGATGTAACACTCGTCGATCTGGGGAGGGAAAAAGGGGGGGACGTGATTATTTGAGGGACCCCACGCCGGCCACCGCGAGGCTGTCAAACGTGCGCGAGGGGGTGTGTACCTTAAATTTGGGAACCGGGAGGTCGGTCTCCTTGTACTTCGTCCACAGTCGTCCGATCCTCGGGTCTCGGACCGCGTCCACCGGTGACATCCCGTGGTTCTGCGGGACAACACGTCACTCACACACAGATTCAAAAGATTCCATTGGAAGCCTTTGAGTGTTACATTGTATCCGCCCGGCGCGACATCACGTCCGCCCGGCGCAACAATGTATCACTCGCCGGCCGATACAATGTAACACTCGCGCTCACTCACCGGCGCGCTGAAGTGCTGCCCGTCGTAGCGGTAGAGTTTGTGCGATCCCTTCTTCAGCGCCGGGTCAATAATCAACTTGTAACTTCTCCAATGGTGGCTCCGTTTCTCGCCCGAGCCGCAGACGGGATGGCCGGGGTCCATTCCGTTCGCCAGACCTGCGGGGATCGAGCAAAACAAGGCACAGAACGTGAACGGCCCAAACCTGCACCCGGATCCGCGCTCGGAGAAAATGGGGGGTTAGCCCCGGTCACCGACGGGCATTACAGGGGGAGAAAAACGAGCAGGCTTACTTGAACTCTGCCTTCTGCCGTGGTCTTCATTGAGCTTGGTTCTCTCTCCGGGTCTGGACATCGTGCGTCCGATCGAGTGCTTTGGCGTCAAACGGCGAGATGTTCGGAACCTCTCTCCGATCGCATTACATGGTTTTTTTAAAGATCCTGCCACCTTTCCGCGAGCCAACACATATTGTGCGCCTCTAGTCTGGGGTTTCTGTCTCTCCCACAATACACCACTAGCTCACCCTTCCGACGCGTCGGCACTTTCGACACGACGCTTTTTTTCCAAACACCCCCTCTGAGCGTCTCCCAAATTTGTCGTTCGGGAAGGATGCGCGGAACCGAGCGCGACGTGTGCGTTTTTACGCGCTGGGCTTTTTTTTTATTATGTCGGAACCGAGACGCGCGAGCCGCGTCGAATCTGCCGGCCGGGTTTACATGGGGCTGAACACAAGATGGACATGGAGCACCCAACGTTGGGGAAGGTTGTTTGAACCGGGACGCGGACGGGTGCGGGGCTCGGGTGCGCGCACTTTTCGGGAACGTTTTGTCTCCAATGGGGGGGCTTGTTTGTATTCTCCAAATTGAGATGTGGGGAGGCTCCACTGGGTGATTTCAAGGTTTCCCGAATGTAACATATATGTTTCAGTGGTTTGTGTTTCCGACAGTGCTTGTTAAACATCTCCATGTTTTCCAGCGTTTGAACATTGTTTGGTATTCTGCGGTGCTTGGGCAATTGGCTGGTTAACAGCGGATCCCCCTCCGACCAATCAGAGCGAAGCACCGCGTGCCCTGCCACTATTAGAAGCGCAGCCTTCAGTCCTCCCTGCAGAGAGCAGAAAGAAGGCTGAATGCAGGAGCAGCCATTTTCTCCCACATTGGAACTCAATGGCCAAAATGGGTTTCCTTTGTTTCTAAAGGGATCTGCAACCTTGATGGCATCAGCCTTCCACGGACTATTGAATCCATTACAGTGTTTCTCTTTGCAGGATCTGAGAAGAAGGAACACGAAATGTTGGATGACGTTGATGTTTTGAGCCTTTTTTTCCTCTTCCTGGAAAGCAGTTTTTTGTCCCTGCAAACTAGGTCATGGCACACCCATATACCAGCATTTTAAGATGTAGTCAACCGAATAAACAGTTTGCAACTGACTTATATGACTTACTGCAATGGTTAAACAGAACAAAACACATGTCAGGGATCAACTGCTTTAAGGCCCTATCTTGTTCAGGGGGTTTGGGTGGCATTAATCAATAAGTAAGTTTATCTTTATTGTCTTCGCTTCTTTAGCTGCGGGAGAACGTGGCGTTGCCCGATCAGAGGCGTTTTCGTGCTTGGTCGGCTGGATTCCTTTCTGTTCAGTGGTCCTTTGAGATCCACGTTAGAGGACGTTCTGTGGCGTGCTTGGTGGTTTTCGTAACATGTACGGATCAGTTGAAATGGATTTGCTTCTCACGTTTCAGCAAACAAGGCAGGCCGTAGAGAGAAAGGACGATCGGCCTTTTACAAAAATGCTGAATCAC
Source organism: Triplophysa yarkandensis (assembly GCA_033220385.1). Lineage (NCBI taxonomy): Eukaryota > Metazoa > Chordata > Actinopteri > Cypriniformes > Nemacheilidae > Triplophysa > Triplophysa yarkandensis. The sequence continues at coordinate 3,795,286 of CM065673.1, forward strand.
AGGTATGATTGATGGGGTTTATGGGTGTTAATGCTCGCCCCTGACGGCTTACCCCTGCCTAACCGTCGGGAAGCGTATTAAACACGGCTAAACAATTAAAGCAATGCTCTTCACGTTTTCCAATGGCGTTGCAAAATATTTTCTTGCCAGTTTTACTTTGACGTAAGGCAGCACTGCCCTGTTGACCTTGTGCCAAGGGCAAACGTGTATTTCATATCTCACATTGATTCCAGTGTCTCTCTCTCTCCATAATAACAACAATACGACTCAAACAAGCATCAGGAATACACTAACAGAGATATTTACCTTCACATTTGGCTGCAATAATTTAATCAGGCCTATACGATGAAGAAAGAGGAACATTTGGCTTCCCATCGGCGGATCCTTTCACACTGGTGTCAGAGAAGGGGGCTGGGTGGCGACGCCTGAAAGAAAGAAGAGAATGGGCATTTTTCTGCCTTGGCTTTCATGAGATTCCCCCTATGAACCAGACAAGCCGCGCAGTCTAACGAGAGGACCTCCTGAACATCTTAAGGCACCTTGAGATTTGGCAATATGCAAACAATCCCCCTCTCTTTCTCTTCCTGAAGACAGGAGGACAAGAGAAGTGCATGCATCATTCAGAGGAGAGAAAAGCAAGTCCTAAAATGCAAAGGTAATAGAATGGAGGATCTGCTGTATGTCAGATGTGGGCATGCTGATTTAAATGGGTACCACATTGTTTGAAATGCTGCTTGGCATTGGGGGTCACTTGAACAGAACGGTGTAAAATGAACATTCTAGAGCCCTCGGTTTGCTGCACCCTCTCCAGAGCCCAGAAACAGCCCGGGTGCTTTAATGGCTTCTCTGCTGTTCTCGGTCTCAAAATGGCTTCTGCGCGCAGAGGACGTCCGCGGCGCTGCGCCACGCACGGGCGAGGCTGTCGCCGATGCGCGCTGCACCGTCGATCACAGCCACGCACACGGGGACCCGGGAAGGTTGCGTGTGTGGGACGGCGGGACACTGCGCGGAACTCGCTTGTCTGAGGGGTGCGTGCCGGTGCGCAAAAGGCGCGCGGAGACCCGTTGGCACCGACGCGCGGCGGTAACTCGAGCGCGTGCCACGGGACACGACCGCACCCGCATGACCATTTAAGGTTGAGGAGAGAGGCACGCACAACGGGACTACACAACCCTCTGTTGTCGCGCTTCCCCCTTCTCGAGAACATTCGGCGTCCAGAAGAACGTTCGAGAAATGGGAGGATTGCGCACCGGGGTGTGTGTGTGTGTGTGTGTGTGTGTGTGTGTGTGTGTGTGTGTGTGTGTGTGTGTGTGTGTGTGTGTGTGTGTGTGTGTGTGTGTGTGTTGCGGTATGTGGTTTATTTGCACGTTAGTGTACACGCTTCCATCACACGAACAGCAATGTTTTCTGCCCCCCCCCTCCAGGGATCTTTTGAGTGTTCCATAAGTTGTCATGTTTTGTGTCCAAGGCAGGACTGGTGTCGGGATGGAGGACGGGTTGACCCGGGCGTCGAAGGCCGTTTTGAAGTGCCGATCTTGGGTTCCCAAGGTGTGTGTGTGTGTGTGTGTGTGTGTGTGTGTGTGTGTGTGTGTGTGTGTGTGTGTGTGTGTGTGTGTGTGTGTGTGTGTGTGTGTCTCTCATGCCCACATGCGTACTGGACAGCCGGAGCTGAGCCTGGTCTGATCCGACACCAGGAGTCGGCTCGTGTTGCTTTTCCTTCACAGATTATTCTGGAACGGATATCGAGTCCTCGTGGACCGGCTCGTTTTGATTTTCTGTAATGCTGGCAGAATGTTCCACAGCAACTGTGTGGACACTGTACACGAAGGTGTGCGTGGAAAATAGTAGTGATATTTCATGCAAACATTCCTCTTGATATTCACATTTAAGGGGATGGTAAGTATATCACCAAACGATCCTTTTTTTTTCTCTTAGAAATAATTCAATCCAGAAATATTTTCATTTACTTGTATCATCTTGTACAGCATTCGATCTGAAAAAACCTAATAAAATTGAATGTGTATGAACATGTTTATTTATTTGGGTTTCATGAACCGTGGGGTTATGTGAAGGTTATGTCGTTTTATGCGGAGGGCTTCGAGGATAAATCTATCCTATCTTGCAGGACTGAGTAATGTTAACAGCTATGCGATATGACTGACAATATAACCTCGCTTGTCTGAAGTGAGACTGACTTGGGCTGTATTGGAGGGGATGGAGCGATCACATGATCACAATTGGTTTATAAATCAAGAGAGTGCATTTTAAACCGAGGACCTCCAGACTTTATATATAATAACGCAAAATCAATACCTATATTGACATAAAACATGCATGGTTTGCCATTCCGGTGGATAATTGTACTTCTCCTATACATCAGCACAGCACATTAATTGTATAATGAATGTTTTGTCGGTGGTATAAAGCCTGTTGTGTTTAAGCTACCAAACAAGTGTATCCGTCTATGACTCCATCAATACTAATCTGTACTCCACCCTCTTGAGAATGTAAAAAATGAAGATTTTCATAGTCACGCCTAGAAGGAAGGAACCTCTCATGACAGTCCGGAGGGCGTTCCGGCCTTCATTTACTCCACCTAGTGATGATACATACCATGGGAAGTCAGAGCAAGACACGCTCAAATACAGCAACACACACTTATCCAGAACACACAGAAAACAGTCACATGGTTTGATAGAAAAAAACAATCGGCACCGAGATGAAGAGGAAGTGGAAAACCAACATGCTTACCTGAGACACTTTTCATCTCACGATATGCTCACAAAGAGTCTGACAAATGATTTCAAACATTGACAAAGCTGTGTACCTGGGCACCTGTTGGAGGTCTTGACTCGGCCGGAGGGGATGACGCAGAACAGGACTGCCAGCAATGGCACTCAGAAAGATGAACTCAAAATTGTGATTGTTGGAGATGGGGGTTGTGGAAAGACATCCCTGCTGATGGTGTACGCCAAAGGAGACTTTCCAGAGGTAAGCCTAAAGGGCTTTAAAAAAGAAAGAAATTCTGTCAATATGCACTTATTTCAACTCATTTTTAACACCAACGGTAGAATGTTAAGGTCTGGAAGTCACCATTCACTTTCAGTGCATCCTAACTCAATAGAGATTGTCAGATTGTAACATTAACAGGTGTAACACAACAGTTCAAATGATCATTTTTATTGGTTGTTTTATTGAAATATTTATGACAGATCTGATTGTAAAGGCCAATGCAGATATGTATATTTTATGCAAATTCATTTTAGCACCTCATGCCGTCTTTGTGAATAGACTAGATTTTTTTTTATATATTTGATTTTTTTTTTTTTGACTTTTTTTAGAATGACATTAACAGTTTCACAAGAAGGAAATGTTTCAAAATGTGTCATTTGCACAACATCCTCAGCAAGCTTTTCCAGTCCTAGATAAGTCTAATTCTGCCAACGCCTTTATTATAGCCGAACTTCTCTCATTTTAACATTGATGTTCAACAGAAATACGCCCCATCTGTGTTTGACAAATACGTCACAACTGTGTCTCACGGTGGGAAAGACATTCAGCTATTTCTTTACGATACAGCAGGTAAGTGTCTGAAGGCATGGACACACCTTAACATTCCAAATAGCTCACAGTTTCAGAGTTCACCGATTAAATATTAAAGCAGGAATGTTGAGTGCCAGGTGGGTGGCATGTGTGCTCATAGACTGTCAACCTGTAGGCCGACAGTCTCAAGGAAAAAATAATAAAACATTTAAATGTTTTTTTACTGACGTCTGAAGTTTTAAAAGAAGAAGAATTTATAAAACAAATAAATTATAATTTTTTAAGTGTTTATTTACTTAGTCACTAAAATGTATACTACTTCTATTCCCTGTGTCTGTATCCCAAATATTCAGTTTATGTTTTTTTTACCTAAATGTTATTATTTTTATAAAGTGTAGTATATACTAACAAATACTTTGTTTTTAGAAACTGCTTTAATTCATTTATATAATCAATTTTGTTACACATACTATTCTTCAAAATCAGGTTCCCAATAATTATTCAGGTATTTTTTAAAGATAACAAACATATTTTACTATTAAAGTGCTGTCACATCATCACACTTAACAAGTCACTTTTTTGTTTTCATGCCAGTGACCTTTAAGACACTTACAGACTTCCTCTTTAAAAATAATTATGTCAAGTACATCTAAATATCTTTTTACCGACTCCATCGCCTTTATTGCTTATCAGAGATACCCGGCCGCCCCAGTCGCTCTTAGCATGATAGAAACAGGAAATTGAAGTCAGGATGTGGGTTTATATACCACACTTCAAATTATTCTGTTCATAAAATATGACTTATAAGAACTCTGTGGTCGTTGTTCTAAACCTCGGCTAAATGGCTGAGTTGTTTTTCAGAAGCGTTGGCATTGAAACATCAAAATACTGTTGTATGACAAAAATCTTGATTTGTATCACTGATGTTTATTTAAAGGTCAAGAAGACTACGATCGCTTGAGACCTCTCTCCTATCAAGACGTAAACATTGTTCTCATCTGTTATGATGTGACAAATCCAACGTCTTTCGACAATGTAACGATAAAGGTGAGAAAATGAATGGATCCATGCCATCCATGTTCTTCTGTATTTTTTCCCGGTATGCCAATTGATATGTAATACTGAATAATTTTAGATAAGACGTGATTTTTAAAACCAAAAAAAGAGTAATTTTCCTCTGGTCTATCAAGTGCACTTTGAGCTGATAAACTTTGACCCAGCTCTGTTCGGCTATGGATCACCACAAAAAAACAAACAGAACCTTTGGAACATTCTTTTAATTGTTGGAGTCTTGTTAGTCAGCTAAGAGGAATGCCTTAAATCCATAAAAATAAAGAAAACACCATTTGTTCCAGGCCTTGAATGTCATGTGTAGTGTTTGTTCAGTGTTGGTTTTATCTTTCCACCGCAGTGGTACCCAGAAGTCCGTCATTTCTGCCATGACACTCCTATTATACTGATAGGATGCAAGACAGACTTGAGAAAGGACAAAGAGAGGATGAGAAGGCTCAAAGCGTCAGATATGGCTCCTATCACCTACCTCCAGGTATTACAGCGCGTACAGCTCCACATACTTTATTAAAGGGATAGTTCACTTGAAAATGAAATGGTGTCATCGTTTATTCTTTTTGATCTTGATTTGAAGAATGCAAATGATTTTTTTCTACCACTGAGCACATAAGAAGATATTTCGAAGATAGTTGGCAACTGAAAACCCATTTACGTCCATTGTATGGACACAAAACCAATACAAATGAAAGGGCTTGTTCCCCGGCATGAAAGGCCTGTTTTTTTTTACAACATTCCTCAAAATATCTTCTTTTGTGCGTTGTGGTAGAAAAAAGTCTACCTGAAATGATTAAATGGTGAATTTAATCAGAAACGATCTGAAATTTCTTGACCTATGACACAAGATATGTCAAAAGTCTTGTCTCTCCTTTTTCGGCAGGGTGAAGAGATCATGAAGCAACTGAATGCTGATATGTACCTGGAGTGTTCGGCCAAATACCGAGAAAACGTGGAGGACATTTTCAAAGAAGCAGTAAAGCAAGCGTTAGCACACAGATCCAAAGCAAGACACGGCCGGAAGAAGAAGAAACGTTGCAGCATCCTGTGAAAGACGAATGCACATCTCCACCTATTGTATATACATTCTATGATGTTTAATAAACATCCAGAGAAATATGGAAAGAGACGGCCGAGCCGCTATAAAGGTCACGAGATGTGTGTCTGACGGGGACCACATGGAGTCCAGTCATGACTGGATGAAAAAATCATATGAAAGCTGCTGTTGTCTCAGGAAAGACTTCAAAGCATTGTGGGACATCTTTGTCTCGTTTTCCTCCATGGTGGATGACTGAAGCGCACAACTTATGAAGTTCAATGACTGCTTTTATTGTGCACTGGGATGTAACATGTCACTCTTGTGCCATACACTGGGTATATGTAGGCCCGTTGCACCAAACCTGGCTGTGGTCGTCCCACAGTGCCGTGATAGTATCAGATGTATATTTTGATAAAGGTCATAATGTTACATAACTATACTATTTATGTATGTGGTGTTTACATTGCACCTTTTTAAAAGAATATTTAAACATGGTATTAAATAAGATTGCAGCCATTAAACCAAAAAACTGGTTTACGTTAACCACAATGTTGTAGATGAAGATCAACACAATTACAGTTTCTGTGTTTTATTCAGTTAAACGGCCTTAACTTTAATTCACTCACATGCCCGGAATTTTTTCAACAGGATAACACGTCTAGTTTGAACAATTTGACAAATAAACCGGTGAAATCCTATTTATTGCTATAGTTTTGCATCCAGTTTGTTTCCTTGTGTTTGATACATCTGTTATGGAGACCGTGTTCAAGCGTTAAATGGAAGTTAAAAGTCTTTGCTATCCTCGCAAAAACAAATTGGTCAAAGTATAACAACGAGCTTCTTGTGGTTAGTACATCAGCTCCTGTTTAGCAGGATGTGACTTGCAGGGGCGGAAGTCTCAGCATAATGTTGCGTGACATAACAGACGACTGAAATCTTCCTTTGACTTAAAAAATTGTTCACCCCAAAATGAAAAGCAGAGTCTATTCACAACCTCGTGAACAACTGTTTTATTTTGGTGAAACAGAAAAGAAGATATTTTGAAAAATGTCCCAGAGGTTTGTGTGGAAGTCAATAAGGGCAAGATTTATTTCGTTACCAACGTTCTACAAAATATCTCTTGCAGAAATGTCATTTAAGGTTTTAAAGGAAAGGAGGTTGACTAACCGGTTTTTAATTTTGAGTGAGCTATCTCTTTAACATTTAGTGTCTCACTTTGAAACACTATCTGCTTGTTCTTTGCACATCTGCTTTTACAAGCACACTTTGAAAAGGTCATTTTTGTTATTATTGTTTTAAAAAATGTCAATGTCTACATGATAATCATAGATGTTTAGTTCTTCAGCCCTCTGCTGGTGACATTCTTATTAACACTCTGTTTTTCACACTAGGCCAGAGAGGTTGCATCATATTGATTTTATTTGCCTTTTAGCAATAGATGGTGAATTAAAATTCAGCATGATGTCTAACTGGGCTTGTAGAGATATGTGTCACCAGTTTGAGGTCTCTGTGTTCAATGCCAATAGAAAAACACATGTTGTTTATAAATCATGTCCAGTATCAACACATGAATTAAAAGCAACAGAAGGAATCCATTTAATTACCTTTCAATTACAATTTACAGAAACCCATCTGGGCTCGAGTATGTAGTGCATGATCTACACAAACTAAACAAGGTGTGAACAAACATAAAGAATGTTAAGGCAATAATATTCCAGCTACCAGACTCAACATCTTTCTCTATACTAAGTTCCCTGATGGCAAGAAAATAAAAACGCTGCATTTCAAAGCAACGATAAATCACTTTTTTGACGTTTGCAAAATCGTATGCTTTTGAGAACCAGCTTCCCTTATCACAGTAGATGCATTTGTAACAGCATTCGCAAACTCAGTTATTATTAAGAAACATGATAACCTTTAAAGCAGATGAATATCTGAGTTTGAACACAGCTACCAAACAGGTTGACATTACAATGCAAAAAACCCAAATTCTTTGATCTATCAAATCTTTCTCAAGTTAATGGAGCTTTATTGCCATTTTTAAACTACAAACCCATATATTTTTTTAAGGTGTCAAAAATTGTCACGTGACTGCTTAAGAATGTGGCCTCACTTTTAACCTGCACAAACGTGAAGCGACACATTCGTCCCTTTAATAAAATTCTTTCCCTCCCGATACTAAGTGCATGAACTTGACTTTAAATGTCACAAGTTATTATTCGGTTGCATGTTCATCCAGCTTTGTTTAACATTGCGAAAAATCCATTCGAGACACTTCAACAACCTTACAGCTGCATTGCATAAAGTATCAATGGTTTGTAAACATGTTCATGCACAGGAGCAAAATAAAAGTGTATTGACGTCTTCTCTCATATTAAGAATACAGTGTTTAAAACGTGAAGGTTTTAGTGGTTCCTAACCCACACATTAGCCTCTAATAGCTGTGATTGCATAAATAACAGCAAAAACAACACGCCGTGTATTACTAGACACAATCTTGAATTTCCGATGCCATCGTAGCCTGACACCGCCCCATTCTAAACATCTCCTGCGACTCCCAGACAGAACATAGAGGGACAAAACAAGTTTGTGCGCTTTGCAGTTTAGTTCTGTGTTTGGCAGCAGACTTGTCGGGTGAGAACTGTTCCATTCATGCTCTTATCAGTTCTCTTTGACCTTGTCTTTGTTCTTTTGGATTTTATGGTGAACCACTTTCAGTGTAGTGAGGAAATTTCCCAGGAACAGGACGAGAAATGTCAAGGCCAACATGAACACCTGCAATAAAATAAAATAGTCAAATTTGCAAAACTTAATTTTTTCTTGCATCAATAAGTAGAAAGGAACTTTACTTGGGTCTTTACCTGCCATTCTTTGCAGTCTTCATGGGCAGCCAGTTTGAAAAGGGTCACAGAGTTGTACAGCTGCCAAAACTACTCAGACAAGTCAAAAGCAACACAATATCTTTATTTTTACAGAATAAATGCAACGTTTAGTCAAACTGTGTATAATGAAATACACAGCTGCTATATTCTATAATACATAAACTCCACAAAAGTCATAAACACAACACAGTTAGAATTATTAAGTTAACATGTCAATTAGGGCCCTTCTTTGTGTAATAAGCTCTTTATGTTAGCGGCCTAATCTCTATGTCGCACATGCATGCACATGAACATATGGTTTGTGGTTTAAGTGCTTAAAGTGGTTTAAATAAGGATCAAATAAAAAAAAAGAGTTTGTCTTTACAACTAAATGATAGCAACTTAGAACATAAAATATAATGTATGAAGATTTTAATAAAATATATCGTATAATTGATAAAAAGAACCACTGATACTCACATGGCCAAAGAATAAAAATGGAAGAACAAACGTGAGTCCCCTCCACATCCACGACTGAAAACCCTCTGCAACATAAATTTAACTTAAAACATAGATCTCGCTTGATCTAGACTCTTGCTAAACATGTAACATCCGTACTGTGAACAGACTCTTGATTCCTACCTACTGTAAGGTCCAGCTGGTTTCTTTCCCCCAGAGCTCGTAACCGATATAAACACCCACTCTGATAATAATACTGAAGAAACTGCACACAACCTGACAAATCAACAAACAGTTTCATAAAATAAACTGGTATACAATAGTCTCATCACAATACAGATTAAAAGTAGTTCACGTACTCTGATAAATGGAGAAGGCCAAGAACTGACTTCGGAACAGCTGATACATTGGACCTTCTGGCCTTTAAAGACAGCGACACAAGTATTTTGTGTATGAAAATCAATCAAGCAAAACAAATAAAAATTCATTCCATAGGATTTGAATCAATGCTGTAACACGCTTACCATGTCAACATGACACCTGATAAAAACGTTGAGACGTAATGATGTAAAACCCACCAGCCTTTAATTCTATTGCATGAGAAAAGGGGAAAAAGAGACTCTATAAAATATAATCTTTTAGAAAGCGAAGATGAAATTTCTAGATTTATAACACGCATGAAAACAGGAAATGTACAGTGTACATCTTTTACCCACAAATACTGACAACTTTAAAATAAACCAACTCTCGTCTATATCTGAGTCAACCAAATTCAATATCTTCTTTAACCCTACTATAAAAATGCAATAACTTTTTTTCTGTAGTTTAGCAATGGAATGTTCATGGGTTTATTACCTAAATATATTTTACACTGAATGCACAGTCACTTAAAAAGTGTATGTTAGACGGATGCTTTTGGATTTACATACCGGGAGCCATTGTTAATCAGGATACTTTCCCGTATTGTCAATGTACAATAGTACCAAACCAACAAAAAGTTAAAGATTTCATCAATAACCCTGTGAAGAAACAGAATGTGTAAATTTTACATACCTAAATGTTGTTTAAATCTACTATAAGATTTATAGTAAGTTTATAAAAACTCACCGATAGTTGAGAAGGAAGAGGCATGTGACGGCACCAATCATTAGTATTATAGTCATATAAAGTTTGAACTTTTCATATTCATCTTTGTATGCAAACCTGTTTTTAAAAACACAGTGATTTTGGACCTGGTACATTTCTATGACGGTTTCAAATACTGACGGGATCATGTTTGACTCACTTGGCTTGGTTGCTCAGCAGCGTAACGTTCACATTTCCCAGAACCAAATTTAAGTACAATCTGTAAAGAAGAGAACCAAACAAAGTTAAACAAAAACCTCATTCAGTGATATTCGAAATGTTACAATTACAAATCCGAACTCACCCATTTTTCTTTGGCAAATAGGCCTCCATGTCAAAAAAGACATTTTGCTTCTCTTTAATGTGGTCCTTTATGTCAGTTATAACATCAGACTCTTGGTCACCACGGGTACCTGCACACCTATTTAAAAGTGGAAAGCGTTACGAATCTGTGCGTCTGTATGAACCCTAACACAAGCCAAAGATCTCCCAAGAAACTTGCCACTCACCTATGAAGGCTTTGCTTGAGGTCTTTAAGGCGCTTTCTCTGTTTGCCAATGGCATTGCTGCATATCGCCTGGAGATTTGTCAGCTCCTCTAGCTTCTGTCTGTAAACTTTGTGTGTTTCCTTAACGAAAAAACAAACAGGTTAAATCAGTCTTTAGTTTATAATTACATGAATGGGATCTAAATATGCATGATTCATCCATGCAGTTTCTCTTTAACGAAAAAAAGTTAACCGAGCCGCGGTTCATTAAACCACGCCACGATCAACTCGCAAGAGACAAAATCTCGTCCCTCCCTGTATTGTTGTCATCCTGAATGTCCTGTTTCTGCATCTTCGTTGACTAAAACTCTTCTTGCTTGCTTGAACCACAAATACGACGTGAACTCCTGGTACCCTAGATCTCAAGAGTTCTGCAGGGGTCAGTAAGGGGTCGTCGTTCAGATCCAACCCCCCGGTGATCATTCTACACTCAACTATACTTTCGGCCTACGTATGAGCTATACATATCTGACGGCTGCTATGGGTTGGGGTTGGCACACACTTCAAAAGGGACACATGCCAATTTGGGGCATGAACATGTTAGACATGATATTGCAAGCATGCCCATTAGTGCTCATGGTGCATGACGTAGTCACGCGCGATAAACTTTATTATTTATCTCAGGAACAGCTGACAGCCATTTAAAAAGTACAATTACAGTACTATGGAATTGCATCAGATGACATGCCGCTCCAAAGTACTTCAAAGAGCATGTTCCAGATCCAAAAATATAGTACCGCCGTGGTGCTGCAATGTCCTAAAAACCATAATAGCCTTCGAACATTGAGATTCACTTTTAATATGACCTGTCAAGATTGATCATAAGAGCCAGTTGTATTTTTAACAGTTGAGCAATCCTCTCCTAGTTCACATCCAGTACATCCAGGGCTTATCCTGTAAAACTTGTCAATCATTATCAGATCACAGCCACACAACACATCAAAAGCACAAACACAACACTCTCAACTTAATAACACACATCATAGACTATTATTTGAATGACAGATGATGATAAAACTCACATGGACAGTGACAAAACAAAGCTAAAGCCTGTTAGCCTCAACATAAACAAACTAGCTAATTATGACTAGCACTGTATCCTTTAGCTCCAGGGGAGAGCAAAACACACAAATGTGTTCAATTCGAACCTGTAATTGTTGATATTCCTGCTCAATTTCAGCCCATTCACTTTGACATCTCTCCAGTGACATTGTACCCGACTGCGTTGGCGCTGCTCCGCCGCACACAGCCGCTAATGGGCGCTGCAGCCATTTATATCACCTCCGCTTGCTCGCCGGCGACCAATCAGGATCGAGGATGAGATCGCGCGCACGACAGCGCCATCCCGAGAATGGGAGCGCCAGCAACCGGAAGTAGAAAGGTCGCGCACTGTCGCTAGGTTACCGTACACGAATTCTCACGGGAGTCTGGATGAGTTTAATAAGATGTTAAGTTATTAAGTTTAAATGATTAAAGTTAATTCAAAAGGATTTTAATGTGTGTTTATGTAAGTAATATCATGATATTTCATATATTTTTTATTTTAACTGTGTGTTTATGTAAATATTCAGTAAGTAATACATTTATATTTTATATAATATTTTTTTTATTTTAACTGTGTGTTTATGTAAATATTCAGTAAGTAATACAATGATATTTAATATAATATTTTTTATTTTAACTGTGTGTTTATGTAAATATTCAGTAAGTAATACTATGATATTTTATATAATATTTATTTATTTTAAATGTATGTTTATGTAAATATTCAGTAAGTAATACAATGATATTTAATATAATATTTTTTTTATTTTAACTGTGTGTTTATGTAAGTATTCAGTAAGTAATACAATGATATTTTATATAATATTTATTTATTTTAACTCTGTGTTTATGTAAGTATTAAGTTACTAATACATTGATATTTTATATAATATGATTTTTTTTAAATGTATGTTTATGTAAATATTCAGTAAGTAATAAAGTTATATTTAATATAATATTTTTTATTTTAACTGTGTGTTTATGTAAGTATTAAGTTACTAACACATTGATTTTTTATAAAATATTTATTTATTTTAAATGTATGTTTATGTAAATATTCAGTAAGTAATACAATTATATTTTATTTAATATTTTTTAATTTAAATGTGTGTGTATGTAAGTATTAAGTTAGTAATTCATTGATATTTTATATAATATTTATTTATTTTAAATGTGTGTGTATGTTCCTAATAGGTAATACTATGCTATTTTAAATGTAAAGTTATGTTTGTGAGATGATCTATATACCATGGTGACACCCTGCTCTTTATTGTTTGAAACTGTATGTCCTCTATCTATGTATCTATATGTCCGTGATTATATGAAATATATTTCTTTTACAGAATGCCTTTTTTAAAGAAACCCTTGACTACTGAATCACTTGTCAAAGTATGGGACAAAAAAGCCCAGAAATGTGGACTGCACCACACTGTGTATTCCGTCAATGGAGATCGGTACAGGGGCGAGTGGTTGGACAATAAGAAGCATGGTAATACTTTCAATCTTTTTGTGTAAAACCTTGCAGATCACACTGTTGACACACAAAACCCTTCAAGTGTATTTTAAGATGCCTTGAGATGATATATACTACATGTCGGAAGTTTTACTGGGCAGGCCTTGGCCCTTTAGATCCTTTTGGTGTGAGCGTTTCACTGAAACACTTCAGACTAAGGGCTTATGAAAGTCACACTTGGCAGAGTAAGGAATCAATTCCGTACATGAACAAATGTCCCTGAACAAAGCTTTTACTCTGAAGGACAGGGTACCCAGGTTTGGAAGCAAGCGGGAATAACCTACGATGGAGAATGGAGATGCGGAAAGCGAAATGGGTATGGCCTGCTTGCCAAGTTCGACCCTGAGAAGAAAGAATATGTTCGAGTGTATGCCGGGGGTTGGGAAAATGACAAAAAGGAGGTACGTCCAGATTTTGACCTTGTTTTATGTAGAGTTTTAATTTTATTTAAAGTTAATATTGTGTATTTAAAGGGGGCTGGGATACATTTCTACAGTCCGTCATCGCTCTATGATGGGCACTGGAGTAAAGATCAGAGATCTGGATGGGGCAGAATGGAGTATGAGAACGGGGATTTGTATGAAGGCGAGTGGCTGGACGATAAGCATCATGGACAGGGTGTACTGTTTTTGGGTAAGGACTGGAATCTGTAAAATATAAATTAATAATAAAACTACTTTCATTAGTACTATATTGCATGCAAAACATATTTGTTTGCACGGAACCTTTGTTCAAAATTCCACTCTTTGCATTTTAAGTACATTTTAAAAAAAGTAATTAATTCAATTTCTTATATTGTTTATGAAATGTATAGTTCCCCCAAAATATTTTATTCTGCAGAACACACAATAATATTTAAGTAAGTTTTATTTTGTCGCAAAATATAACTTTAATATTTCTTTTGTACATTACAGTAAAGAAAATATTCCAACAATGCTACAATATGCAAAAAAAACTAATTTAAAAAAAGGCTTTTATTTAAAAATGTAGAATCTGGAATAACATACAAGCCAAACATTTGGCCGATTTACACAATAACAGAATCACTGCGGCTGTGAGAAAAACTTTTGTATTTGTACCTTTTTTGGTGAAGCCAATGGAAACCGTTACGTTGGCACGTGGCGGGATGGAAAAAAGAACGGCCATGGCAAATTCTTCTATCTGGATAGAGGTCAGCTGTATGAGGGCTTCTGGGTCGACGGTGTTGCCAAGACTGGAACTCTTTCTGATTTTGAAAGAGAAGCAGCACCCAGTCCCACCGTGTATCCATTGCCCAAGGTAAATGTTTTGCATAGGTAACTTCCATGTTAATTTGCATAAGCTGATTTTCATTTTAACAGTAGTACAACATGCAAATATAGCTTTATTAATTTTAGGCTATTTTAAAACCAAACAGCACGTTGAGTGATTACAGCTAGATGATGTTGTGTGGATTTATGTAGATTGTGCTTTTAAAATGTTGCAACAACTTGTGAATAACAGTGTTTCCCTCTCAAGGTTTGCTTACTGGATCCACAGTCTGTATTGATTGAAGCACATTCATATTTTTCTGAGAATGATGAAAAATCAACAAAAGCTCCCTGGCAGTAATGTATATCTTCAGCATAAAACGGAAGTACAGTTGAACATGGGATTATGAACCTGTTTCAGTATTAAAAATGTCTTTGTCACATTAAGCTGTTGGTACATGATGTGTCTGGTGGTCCTGGACAAATCCCATTGATGAATCCTGAGACAAACAAGTGCAAAATTTTTATTTTATTTAAGACTTTGTTTAAAAATATATCAAATGGACAGCGATCAAATTCTAGCACAGGATTGCACTGATAACATTGTGTACGATTAACATATTTCCAAACATTCAACGTGATTTAAGATGTCACATATTTTGTAATCATTACAATAAATTACTCTTGGCAATACTGAATGCTTTCTGTATCCTCCAGTGATGAACAAAGATCCTTTTTAAAAGCAATTGCTAGTATAATTATAAATCCCTCCAGCTCTGACAGCATGTAATTGTGTCCAAATCTCAAAATAAACAAAGGTCCATTAAACAGAACATTGAAATACTACCAAAAGAAGACATGATCCTGTTGTATAAAGTGCCTTAATTTCTATTAATACGGGGGGGCTCATTTTATGAAATACACATTTTGTGAAAATTAAATTAATTTTTAAACCAGAAAAGAACCCCATTTATTCACCATATACACAATCAAATTATGGAGATTACTTTAAGAAGTCCCAATCTGGTTTCGACTTAGCCGCTGCACGGTGAAGCCCTGATTCAAAACACATATGATCATATGTGAATAAGCCTAAAAGACACAAGTGTCCCATGCACATAAAGAAAATGAAAAAAGATCTCACATCAGTGTTAAAAAAAGATCAGTCTTTGGGTCTCCTGCATACAAAAGAACTCTTATCCGAAACATTCTTTGTTGAAAAACCAATGGCACATTTGGGTGGGTTTTGAAAAAGAGCTGATTTTGTATAAATCTATAAGATGTAACTTGCGGTGCAAAAAATTACACATTTAACTTTCAAGTTTCTTAGTGTAACAAAGCTGGCATAGTGGCCATACGTGAGATTAAAGACTGTGTAGAAAGGATGAATTAAATCCAAAGTAACACACAAACATGATAAAACATCTTTAAAACATGCAGTGCGTGCTTTCGCAGTTAAATCTAAGCTCAAATAAATGTAACCCAACTAGCCGAAACAGTACACAAATCCTGAACGCATATAAAACTGGACACTTTGGTGCCAACATGCAACATATAGATCAACACGACAGCGAAAACATGTTGTGCCGCAACTTAAGACGCACAAAGCTTCACATATTAATTCAAATCGAGATTAAGGATAAAGAGAACTGGGAGATTGTAAGGTAGACGCCTCTCCTCTATGGTCCAGCTCGTTTTGCAAGTCCTCCAGTTCCTCCAGCTCTCTGAACTGCCTGTCGGTCTTGTGGCCGACCAGCGAGCGATAGAAATGCACGGCGAAGACGATAAAAATCAGGCCGAAAGGCACCATGATGGAGGTAGAAGTGATGGCGGCAGCCACCCCAGCAGAGATTGTACCGTTTTTCTGATCTTTAGGCTTTATGGGTAAAAACTTGACCCAGCACAGCAACACCACTTCGGCCAGGAAAAGCAGCGTTCCAATGACGGTGGAAAAGGCCCAGGCCAGCTCGATGTGGCGATGCATTCGCTCGTGGGGCGACTCCTTCACCGAGTTCAAGTTGTGCACGTTGCTGACCGCTTCAATGTTGGGCAGGATGCAGGTGCTCACCATGAGGGCGAACAAGTGGACGGCCACCAACACGGTGGTGCAGGCGCTAAACGCGATAAGAAGTCCCGGAGGATAGTCGTGATTGGTATCGAGCTGCACTTCAACCATGGCCACCTGTTAGAGGAGAAGCGGCAGATATAAAGGTTGGAAACATCAATGCACTCAAAATACGATTTTCTTGCATCGACCCTAAAGGAAGCATCCCTGACGTAGTAATGTTTAGTGCGACACCCAAATATAAAAAAACGTATGCTGTGTCTGAACATCTAAGAAAGAGCTGTTGTACTTCCATGATCTTCTTGATGTCTTGCAGATGCATGTGTGCCACCAGAACATCTTGAGCTCTACATGGCCACCACACTTCCATAACATGTACTATTTCAAATCCTACAATGTGATGCATGTACCATGCCCTCCATTCTAAGAGTCAAGACATTGACATAGTGATTGAAGAAAGCATGCACACTTTCAAGTGTGCTCGGAGAAGACAGCTTCATAAGAAACAATGGTGTATCCGGATGACAGTAACTTTAAAACCCAACCCAACCAGAACAGCCGAGCATTAGCACCGAGCAAACAAGTGCAGCTGTCAGTGTCACATACTGCCCACGAGAGAAGCTTTAACCCCACATGATAACGACTGAAGGCGATGGGACACGACAGGAATAAACAACAGGATCTCACCATTGCGAAACCCGACAGGAGAGCCGACGTGCGACTGGAAGCTTTGAGTTTGGCTCTGCTCAGATAAAGCTTTCTCCAGGACAGCGCCTGCAGCGAGTGCTCGCTTCGACTCATGGCGATCCGACGGAAGGTTTGGAGGAGCTCACGCGGATCCTGCGGACATGAGAGATCAGCCGAAATGCGGCATTGCTTCGCTGAATGACGCTGAAGATCCGCGCAGCTTGCATGCATACATTACCCACAAGTCTCTGCGACGACTCTGATGAGTGTGTGACCCATTTATTTAGGACTCGAACACATTAAATATTTGCGCTTCTTTATTGGTTGATTTCATGCATTTGCGTTTGTGTTTATTCGTGTGGCAGACACTTTTATCCAAAGTGGCTCACAAGTATAGTGAAATCAGACGTCTCACTCAAGGGAGGTTCTGTTCTCAAACCCACAACCTTCTGATTACAAGTACAACTCTGTGAGCACTAGAACACAACTGAGGTTGTTGAAATGATGGTCATGGTGAACTACTTTTTACAGAACTTTATTAATGAAAAAGTTGCATTGATTTAAAACAAGCTGAGCCGGGGACTCCAACAGGTGAACAAAGGAACAGATTGTCCTTTAAGTGAAAGTGATGTAATCTACAGCCAAGAACACACACACACACACACACACACACACACACACACACACACACACACACACACACACACACACACACACACACACACACACCAGTGAACACAAACACACCAGTAAACACACACACACACACACACACACACACACACACACACACACACACACACACACACACACACACACACACACACACACACACACACACACACACACACACACACACACACACCAGTGAACACACACACACACCCACACACACACACACACACACACACACACACACACACACACACACACAGCAGTGAACACAAACACAGCAGTAAACACAATAGCAGTTAACACACACACACACACACACACACACACACACACACACACACACACACACACACACACACACACACACACACACACACACACACACACACAGCAGTGAACACACACACAGCAGTAAACACACACACAGCAGTAAACACACACACACACACACACACACACACACACACACACACACACACACACACACACAGCAGTAAACAAACAAACACAGCTGTAAACACACACACACACACATCAGTGAACACAAACACAGCAGTACACACACACCAATGAACACAAACACACACACACACACACACACACACAGCAGTGAACACAAACACAGCAGTAAACACAATAGCAGTTAACACACACACACACACACACACACACACACACACACACACACACACACACACACACACACACACAGCAGTGAACACAAACACAGCAGTAAACACACACACACACACACACACACACATACAGCAGTAAACAAACAAACAAACAAACACACACACACACACACACCAGTGAACACAAACACAGCTGTAAACACAAACACAGCAGTAAACACACACCAATGAACACAAACACACCAGTAAAAACACACACACAAACACACCAGTAAACACACACACACACACAGACACACAGACACACACACACACACACACACACACACACACACACACACACACACACACACACACACACACACACACACACACACACACACACACACAGCAGTGAGCAGACAAGAGGGAGCAGTTGGGGGTTCGGTGCCTTGCTCAAGGGCACCCAAGTTATGATATTGCCGGCCCGGGACTTAAACCCACAACCCTGGGATAGGGAATCTCTGACACCTCCACTGCCAGATGTCTTAGACCTGTGGAAGATGTCTAGAAGATGTTTATGATTTAGAATGGATGCATCTTGCAAGTGTACATGTGCTATCATTTACACACAACATTAACATTAATTCACATGCAGCTGTCAATCATCACTGCACAGCAATCAGGGCTCAGATGTCTTACTGGGATTCAAACCCACAACCTTCAGCTCACAAGACCACCGGACCACATCAGACCCACTGAAGCCCACCGGTGTTGCAAAGAGTTTACAGAACCCAGCACATCTCCCACAGAAGACCGGACGTCCATCTTCCGACAGTGTTGCACCAGGACCAACAGAACAAGAAGTGCGCACGTGTCATCCACAGCGCGCGAGCTGCCACTCCATCCGTCCCAGAACCAAACACCTCCACCCCCAAACGCGTCCCGCGTGACGTCCCCGCAATGTTTTGATCGTGTTGACCGTGACGTCACGGCGCACGCCACACAAATGGTTCCGAGTTTAGTTCGCAACCCAAGCGACGAAAGTGAGCGCAAGTGCGGGCGTCGGACCTGCTGCGGACATGGAGGCGGGCGCGGGATCCGGACGCAAACTGGTGTGTAACCGGTAATCTAAAGTGTGTGTGTTGTGTGTGTGTGTGTGTGTGTGTGTTGTGTCCTTCTGCGTGGCTGGCGCATTGCTATAGAGATGACGTCGCTAGATGGAACGGTTGTGATGGAAACAGGAAACAAATGTAACATTTTAAAAAGAGAGAGAGACGTTCCACGCGCGGGCGCGCGTTACAATGTATCACCGGAGCCCCGCTGTTGCCCCGGGGCACTCGAATCGCACGTGCATCACTCACTGATCTTCATTATTATGGGATGTATTAGACATAGAAGTGATTAGGGCCTACACAGTGTTAATGATGGAGGCTGTGCACACATTGCTTTTCTCGGGCTTGTTTCTCCGCGTCTAGCGCACGGTTTGCAGGAGGATGTACGATGAAGATGAGGACTTCTCAGATGTTGAGGAGATCACCAACATCAGGGGCTTCGACATCGAGGAGAAACTTGAGAGCCCTCTCTACAACAGGGATTTGGTTCAGCCGATGGAAGGAAAAGGTGGGTGCTCCCATTCTGGGTCACCTTTACTTATGACATTAGACATGACATGCCAAAAGTTCTGTGGCCCAATGTCAAACGAATCAATTGTGTTCTTGTCATTCGAGCACGTGTGATATGGTCATGATGAGAATGATCACTGCCATCATTTCTGTCTAGATTTTACCTACGAATACGTGCAGAGGGAGGCACTCCGGACCCCGCTTATATTCAAGGCCAAAGATGGGTTGGGGATCAGGTAAGACCATGTGATGATGGGCCTACTCGTTTATTTCACTTACAATAAGCGGTACTGTACCATATCTGTGTTGTTTGATGCAGAATGCCGGATCCTGGATTCACTGTGGGTGAGATCAAGGGTTTGGTTGGTAAGTACGAGAAGAGAATCATTTATAATGGAAGTATGTGGGGTTTGTTTTTGTTTGATTTGTTGTTGTTGTTTTCTTTTGCGCATGTGTCAAAGCAACTTTTAAATGGTGTTCAATGTTTTATCAATGCCGTAAGTGCAGATCAAAATGTTTGCATGAGTTTAAATATGCATCCGTTGTTTTATACGCACGCTTCGGTGGGAAAGAAACATTCTGTTTCTCAAACTCACAAATTGAAAGATGACAGACGGAATTTCTGGGATGTGATCTGATGTGCTTCGGTATTGCAGATTGCAGTCACGGCATGAGTGTTTTAAGAAGCTTGCAAACGTTGACACTTTCAGCTGCGAACGCATGAAAGCAAACGTTTTATTTTCATGCAACTCCTGATTTTATTCTCTTTCTATATCGACCTCTGCTGGTATTTCCATGCAGCAACAGCGAGATATAGTTCATGCAAAGCGTGTCTGGTTGTGACATTGGAAAGGCCTCAGTAAACCTTTCCTTTCATGCATGTCAAGGATTGAGCACATCACATGAACATGTTTGTTAATATCGTGTTATCATGGACATTCAGGCAGCAGGCGAGCCATCGATGTGATGGATGTGAGCACGCAAAAAGGTTCTGAGATGAGCATGGCCCAGTTTGTCCGGTACTACGAGACGCCTGTGGAGGAACGTGACAAGCTGTTCAATGTAATCAGCCTGGAGTTTAGTCACACCAAACTGGAGAATCTGATCAAGAGACCCACAGTGGTAAGACAGCAACACATTCATGCAATTCAAATCTAGAGCTTTAAAAAGTTTCAAATGGTCATTTCTGATGAATCCTTTAGGATGCAAAAACATAAGAAATCCTTAACAAGTTTGTGCTGTGTGTCTGGTACAAATCAGGGAAGAAGGTTGCCAAAAAACAGTCAAACTTAATCAAAAGTGGAACGTCTGTGGATTTGGGTACTTGATGTGCTCTGTACTTGTATTCAGGTGGATCTGGTGGACTGGGTGGACAACATGTGGCCACTGCATCTGAAGCAGAAACAAACCGAATCCACGAACGTCATGTCTGAAATGAAATATCCCAAAGTTCAGAGGTAATGTTTTGCATTCCAGTTCAAAGTCAGCCACTGTACACGCGTGAAATGTTTCAACATAAATGTTGCGATTTTATAGCCAATGACCTAAAATATAAAAGATAAGGTCTGGTTATTTCCCACAGCCCCCTGCTTCGCTCCTCAGCACACGCTGCGCATTTCTCTTGCCTGCAGCTGGCTGTGACTCCAGCAGGTTGCTAGGCAGCAGATTTCTAATGCGGAAAAGGGGCGGATCTTTTCAGGCTGCTGCAGTATCCCAATGAATCGTTTTCAGCCAATCAGAATGCAGAACAGGAGCGTTTCCTGCATTCTTTCTCTCTATCTCACGGTCTCTCCCCCTCATCTAACTCCTCCCTACTCTGTGTTCATGGAGCTCTTTATAAAAGAAGAATTCCGAGCTAAATGTCAGTACAGTTTTTCTGCATCTGGGTTACTTGGGCAGGGCGAAGTGGCTCAGATGGGGATAAAAAGCTGTCGGGTATGTCTCTTCTATTTATGAAAACTATAGACAGTCAGCAGCTTGGTAGAGTTTGGTTAACTTTCACTGCTTTTATTTTTGTGTGACTTTACCTTGCTCGAGGATCAATCCGAGGAATGTTTTTAAGCCCGCTCAGCATGTTTACGAGCATCAAGGTTATAGGTTTGTTTGGGCTGACTCTTGGGATTAATGATAGGGTTACAGCGGTTGCAGCTTTGCGATCGGTGTTCGTAAAATGTCAAAATGCTTTTCTGATTAAATTGAGTTTTAATTATTCACATAAACAGATTAACAGAATCAAATGGTTATCTTGCCTACGTTTTATAAGTAAGATCATAATTGGGTCATAAAGATCATAAAGGTCATAATGCAATATTTGCAAACTAAGTCTGAGATGTTTGTGGTTTTCAAATACAAGTAAAATAAACAAGAATATCAAATATAATAATCCTGGCTATGACAGTTGAATTATGTAATGATCTGTGCACAGATGGGATGTCTTCACATCTATAAAAATGTTTTAATGTCCCCGTGAAGGTATGATGTAGCCATTGCTTATTCATAACATCTGAGTGCTCCATTTATAACCTCCGTGGATTCAGGTTACCATGTTTACCCTCTGTTGCCTTCTGTAGTCCACATTCAGTGTTGGATTTCTGAATGCAGTGTATGGAGTAGTTTTACAAACACAATTTAGGTACGTTCTGTTTATTTTAATCATTAAGATTCAGTGAATAGAATTCCGTACATCTTTGACTTTCTAAAGTTAGCCTTCTTATGATTTGTGGATTGACTAATGTATGATGTCACCATTAATGACATCCTACATGTAACGCCCAGGAGCTTTAACTCTCACATTGTGACATATGTTGAGAAGTGTCTGGAAATAATGTAACTGTCAGTCACATGTCCACTGGCAACATACCATCTTGAGATCCATAATTTGGGCAGAATTAAGAAGTGTCATTTCTCAAGCGCTCATCCATCTGGGTTCTTTCGTGAGATTGATGTTTGATAGTTTTCACGTTAATTCCTCAAAGGAAGGATGCTTGTGGTGACTGATGCCTTCGGCTCATTAGAGCTAACCGATTCCTTCTTTTTCTTCTTCCACTGGCACAGTGGGGCAGATTTTAACCGACAACAAGGCTCTTTGGGATCTGATTAATTTCGCTCCTTTCTAAACGCTGCGGATGACAAATGCGTAAGCTGCAAATAGCTTCTGTGTCTGTCCTAGTGCCGTGATGGCTTTTGCAGAAACAAACCAAGTGTTCTGGATGTTCATTTACTTTTGAAATTGTAATGTTCTCCTGAAAATGCGAATTGATTGAAAAGAGGAAATTGCACTGTTTGTGGTTCTGAAGGAAATATTAATTTGGGGTGCAGAAAAATTCCCACGATGCAGTTAATCTACAAATGTTTTTATTCCTCTGCACTTACAAAACCAAATCTATTCATGCAGTTGTTTGGAATTTTCTCTTTTGCTGTAGATACTGTCTGATGAGTGTTAAAGGCTGTTTCACTGACTTCCACATTGACTTCGGAGGGACATCAGTATGGTACCATGTGTTCAAAGGAAAGAAGGCAAGTGTTCTTCTGTTGTTATAGACGAATGATCGTCGTTTACTCATCATTTAAAACCTATTACTTATGCATAACTCAAAAGAAGATATTTTGAAAAATGTCGGAGAAAAAAACAATACGAAAAAGAAAAACGTTGACAGGCATTTGTTTTGTGTTAAAACTCATCTCTTCCACCCGACAGGTTTTTTCTTGCCTTGTGCAGCTTAATAACCTCATTGTAGCACTTGTTCACGTTTGTTGTCTCTTCTATTTACCGCTTCATTGTCCCCTCAATTCCTTGTTAGGCTCTTCGGATAAAGGGTCTGCTAAATGCCTTAATATAAATGTAAATGTTAAAAGAAGTCAACATAGACCAATGTTTTTTGGTAACCGGCATTCTTAAAAAAAATGTGTGTTATGGAGAAGAAAGTCGAACAGGATTATAATACGAGAGTGTTAAAGAATGATGCCAGAAATGTTCATTTTGGGGGGGACTATATCTTTAAGGCGAACATCTCTATTACCATTTCTCATTCATTTTGACAAACCCAAAAGTGTACATTTTAAAGTAATAACAGTTTGATGGATAGAATTTGTACAATTGTTGTCGGCCCAAAATGATGCAAATGAACAAAAAATACATAATACAATCTGGTTCTCTTTAGGAGTAAGACCAGCTCTTTTTTTTCTTCCGATGAAGTATCATCACTGATCGAAAGGACATGAAAATGATCCCCTTCCATGTTTTTCATGGTTGCTGGGTCTGCAGTGTCAGCTGTATATGTGTGAATGCTGGAGGGTATCAGATAAGATCTGCAATGAGAGGTCGAACAAGAGCACTGGCATGTGCCAGAAAGGAGGATGATATTTGTAGAAATACAGGAATTTCTAGGAATGGTAATAGTAGTTTCTTCTGGTTATGTAATCGTTAAGTTGGTGAAAACAAAACAATTCAGTTTCAGTCTTGCACAGAAATAACAAGGACACTTAATTGTTCTAATTGATTTAGGCATATTGTAAAAACCAGTCAAAATGATTCTATGGCCTTCCCAATTTCTTAATTCGTTCTCCTCTGCTTTTATTTGTGCTGTAATTTGTGCTTATTTCAGGGTTTAAATAAAAACTTGTTTTGCGCCCCACTACATTTGGTCGCCCTTGAACAGGGTACATAAATTACACCTACATTATTAATAGTGACAAGGTGAATTATTAATTTTACAAAGAAAAATCATATCCCAGTTTAGACTCACACCTGCGTCCTCTTTTCTCTTGTTCAGGTTTTCTGGCTGATTCCTCCGAACCCACACAATCTGTCTCTTTATGAGGACTGGGTGCTGTCTGGTAAACAGAGCGATATCTTTCTTGGTGACCGTGCTGATGGCTGCCAGCGAATAGAGCTGGAACAGGGATACACCTTCTTTATCCCATCAGGTAAAGAGTCCTTTTTGTTCTTCAGCTTTTCCATTCACTTGAATTTGTTGCAAAAGGGTCAGTTCATAGATAACTTCCTCAAATAGCTTCCAGAGAGAAAAATCAAATGTTTTCATGTGTGCAGGTTGGATTCATGCTGTCTACACTCCAGAGGACACCCTGGTGTTCGGTGGAAACATTCTGCACAGTTTTAACATTCCCATGCAACTCACTGTATATGAGATTGAAAACAGGACAAAGGTAAAGCATCAACAATCTGAATAAAAAAAATCTGTTATTCTTATGTGTTGAAAGTTTGTCTTTTATATACTGCTGCAGGTGGAAGGTATATCTAAACATAGGTCATGCATTAAAACAGAAAGTATATCTGAGTAAATCAGAAATGTGATATTTTTGCTGAGGCTCAATTTAATGCCAAAAAAGATTTTAATGTTGCTACAGGGCAAGAGAGAAATGCTTTAAAAGTGTGCAAGGTTTTATTCGTTGCTCGTTCAATATAAAAGTAAAACATGACTTTACTCAGTTAAACTCACACGGACTTTTGTAGTTTATTATATACGATGGAAATAGTTTTGCATGTTCTAAAAGGGACAGTACTGTACTACCTTCCTACTTCAACAGAACCTGAAAGAAGATAATTTGAAGAATGTTGGCAAACGAGCAGCAGCGGCACTCATTCACTTGCATTTGTTTCGTCAAAGCAATAGAAGGCATGGCCTAGTGCTTAGAGCTAGACATAGAGTTGTTGGTTCAAGTCTGGGGCCGGCAATACACCCTTGAGCAAGACACCGAACCCCAAACTGCGTCCTGGGCGCAGCAGCTTAAATGGCTGCCCACTGCTCAGGTTGTGTGTGTTACTGTGTGTGTTCACTACTGTGTGTGTGTTCATGGTTGGTGTGTGTGCTCACTGCGGTGTGTGTGTGCACTCTCGATGGATTAAATGCAGAGCACGAATTCTGAGTTTGGGTCACCGTAGATGGCTACTTTTTCACTTTTAGGTGAATGGGTGCAGCCACTGTTTTCTTAGAAACTTTCTTCTAAATATCTCATAGGTTTGAAATGTCAAGAGGATGATTAAATGAAGACAAGTTTTATTTTGGGCGTGAACTGTCCCTTTAAGAGAAAAAAGGCACCTGACATTTCCAAGGAATAAACAAGCAACTATTCTCCGTGCTGCCAGAAACTCGAACACACTTTGATGTTCACTGCAGGGCATAGAGATGGTGGGCTGGGCTATTTTTATATTTGCTAGACAGCAGGCAGAGAAAAAGACAGATCGCGGTATCGTCCGTGTTGTTCATGTGGCGTTTTATTGCAGAACTCTATATTTAGCCTTGGCTGAAGAAGGCCCGAGGGAATAAGAGCAGAAGCCTTCCATAACTCTGAGAATGTGAGATTCATCCCAGGAGAGGAACCAGATAGGAAAGCTATGAGCATGAGAAGCATCTTAGTCATGTTGTTATTTTCTCATACTGTGAGAGCTGGCATGAAGTCAAATGGACTTCTTTTTGGTGTTGTGTTGCGTTTAACAGGGCTGCTGTGAATACGGCTGAGCTTACATAAGCGTTACCTTGTTAATGCATTTCAGGTGCACTCCAAATTTCGTTACCCTTTCTTCTATGAGATGTGCTGGTATGTGCTGGAGAGGTATGTGAACTGCTTGACCAGACGTTCGCACCTTAGCCTGGACCTCCGTCGGGAGTCTCTTCATACTGGTGAGGTTTATAAGCGTCCTGACGAGATGGAAACAATGCATCCGATGTAGACAATGTATATAGAAGTGCATTGAAGCTACATTTGACCAAAAAAGAAAATTCTGTAATTGATAACTCTGCCTCATCTTTTTTTAATCGTAAGGTTTTCGTTGTTCGGCAAAAAACAAAAGAAGATATCTTGAAGAAAGGTTGTAACTGCATTGGCTTTGTGTCAATACCATTGAATCGAATGGGTACCACTGCTGTTCAAATACTAACTTTAAAAAAAATCTTCTTTTGTTTCTTGTGGAACAAAGTCATACAGGTTTGAAATGACAAGAGATTGAAAACATGATGCGATTTTCAGTTTTGAACGAACTTGCGTAATTATTATTTTTTTATTTTATACCTAGCTGAACCCAAGCTTTTAATGGACCACCCCGTCCCCGACACCCGGATGGACACGGAGGAAGACTCATGCGAGACACAGTTAGAGAAGACACAAGGGACAACCCAGCCCTCTTCAGCTCTTCCCTGTCAGACCATCAAACTCGCTCAAGCCAATGATTCAGAAGACAGTATAAAGTCCCTCCTTTCAGAATGCCCTAAGACTCCGTCTGGATCACCTGGAACAGAGCACACTGGGAAATGGACCCACTTGACAGAGTTTGAGCTGAGCGGTCTGAAGGCCCTGGTAGAAAAGCTGGAATCCCTGCCAGAGACGAAGAAAAGTGTGCCGGAAGGCATCGATGACCCACAAGGCTTGCTGGATGACATGAAGGTCTGTTTTTTCTTTCTCTTGTGCCAAGAAGTGACTTGATTACCATAAATCCAGATTGCAATTATTTAGGAATTTAGGAATGCTAGCACCTGTTTCATCACCTTTTGGGTGTACACAACCAATATTATGTCATCACCCATACGACCTCATTTCAAATGACATGTCACGGACTTGGCATTTCTTGATTTGTGCTAGTTTGCATTATTACAAAGTTACCTTTTTACTAGTTTGCATATTGTTAACAAAAATGCACAATTACAATTTTTGTTTAATATAAATGTTAATAAAATGTTTAATAAATCATTTTTTTTCAAAATATTTTATACTTACAGTCTCTATAAACCAATATTATATTTTCTAGCATTTGACTGTTATAATAAATTCTATGTTTTATTATTATTTGTATTATTTTAATTATTAATAAAAATCAACATCCTTAGATTTATAATTTACATACATTTTCAATATTTTTTTAATTAATATTATAATTATCATTACTAAACAATAAACTTTATTTTCTATTGCAGTTTTAAAATGTTGAATCTCAAAATTCTTAAAACATCTGACAATGCATTCCTCATCCGAACCATTTCATATTGTTTCCCATTCTGTCCTCTCCTGCATTCAGGTTGTCTTAAAGGAACATGCAGATGACAATCCCAAGCTGGCCATCACTGGTTGTCCTATTGTATGTTGGCCGAAGGACGTGGGCAAGGTTAGATTGTTTATTGTATGCAAAAATAAGTAAAGCAGGCATGTGGCACAAACAGCTTCTTTAAGCTTGTTTGTTTGGTCATTAACAACATCTTTACATATCGTAAACTTGTTGGACAGGTATACTAAAAGTCTTTGTTTGCTTTGATTCTGTCCAGACTTGTCTTTATCCTTTTCCTCCCCTTCCTCCTTTTTTGTTGAAAGATTAAATCTTATTGTACTGCCAGTTTGTACGAACAGTATTCATAAGAAATAAGATGTGATACAACTTCAGTAGTAAAACAAACATGTGTTCAGTAGTTAAGCATGAGCTGCCATGATGAATTGGCTTTGACACATGGGAAGTGTGCTCACATGTTGGCTTATGGACTTGTTTAGTTTATTTCTCAATTGACCGAGACGTGCTATTAGATGTCGCCTCTTGTACACCCCCTCTTCAAAGAACTGTCTCCGCTATAACCAGCCCAGCTGCTGAATTTCTGTTCCATTGTGTGTGGCTTTTGTGATCGAATGCCATCTGTCCTTAGACTGCCCCGACTGGCCTTTCTTCCTCATCCCATGACCCTGTTTAAACATGCAACACTTCTGGTCTCTCCTCATTGGTGGCTTGGAAGCATAATAATGATCTTGTGTACTCCCATTGGCTCACTTCCTCTTCATCCCACCCCCTGTTCCATATTCATGAGCATGTCTTGCTCTAGCCTGTGTGCTTTGAAGGCTGAGAAACAGAAGGGTGGGTTGTGCCGTCTCAGCCAGTAGCAAGCTGAAACTCCAGCCATGTCAGATAGCAGGCCGAGCAGTCGCTGAGAGCCATGACCATGTCGCTGATAACAGACGAAGAGGATTACGAGAGCTCAGATGCCGAACAGGTTAGAACGTTGTATGTTAAACCTGGGACAGGGGCAACACAAACAAGCAGTGTGACTGTGTTCCGCATGCTGTTGTATTCAGGTGTTTGCATGTTAAACTGGAGTGCATGTGATAAGGAAGACCAGCCGAGCTGTCAGAAAAGTGTGATAGTGTCACATGACTTAAGCAACAATCTTACACTGACAATGTAACATACTCATCTTGATGTTTATGTCGTTCATTTGCTGAGTTGGTAGAGAAGTCAAAGTGAAATCAAAAGCCGCCGTAAAGGTACTTTTAGATGTTACCAATGGAAATGAAAGTAAAACTTGTACCATGACGTACAACTAGGAACTGTTTCTGTTTACTAGTGTTTCAAAGGTGTGTTGAGTACTTTACATGTGTTTGTTTTCGCCTGTGCCCATTTGAGTCCCTCCCACGAAAGTGTCGCTCTCGTATTCAAAACATACAGATGAAATTCAACCGAACGCCGAGGATACCAAGGAAAAATGCTGTCGGATGAAATGCATCACTTTGGGTTGGTAAAAAAGTAAAAACACTCCTACTGCACGTAATACTTCATCTGCTTGTGTTTACTTTCACAGCGTTGCACCGATACAAACGTTCGTGTAGATCATTGTGTTATTTGACTTCCTCAATTTCTCTATTTTTAACCGTTCTGGCCACAGCCCAAAAAGGGCCTCTTTTGAGCCGGTCCTACAAGATGAGCGCACGGGGGCGGGGCGGAACAAAGAGCCAACGTGAGTAAAAACAGTCCAGACATGTTTCTATTGTGAACATATGTAGTCCTGGACGTGTAGTTGTTAAGGCATCATAATGTAGGAGTTGTCTTATCCTGGGTCAGATTTCACTTTCGGGGTGTGCTGATGGAAACATGTGACGTCAGCATAGCTGGTCTTGGATGGCTTGGAGAGCTGACCTCTGCCCTGGTTATGTCACATCACCATCGATCATTCAGTTTCATTATATCAAGTAGTGACTGTACAGTATTGATGTTACTCTTTAAATAACAGGATTGGGATTCTTATCAGTCAGTCTCCAGTTGTTTGGTCACCTCTGTTCAGATCCGGCCCTGTGATCTTTGAAAGGGCTTTGCTCGTGTGTTGTTAAAGTCTTTGCGTCAGTCAAAGGGCTTCTCCAGCTGAAATCCGCCTCATCCAGTTTTGTGAGTTAAGCGTTAAAAAGCAAGTTTATCTTCACGCCTTGTCAATTAAAGGCTATTGTCACAACTAGTGGGTGTGAGATGAAGGAATTGTTTTGTGGAAACATGTACAGAACAATTTGGACAATTAGTTAACAAGATATAAGGTTCATGGAAAAATGAAAATGCTTTTATCATTTACTCACTCTTATGTCATACCAGACCCGCGTGATTTCCTTTATTCCGCAGAACACCAAAGACATTTTAAAGAGTGTCTGCAAAACCTAAAACACTAGACTTATGTTGTGTGGACGCAAACCAATAAGACATCTCCCGAAATACCATCATCATTTCTCAGTCATACAGGTTTTGAAAGACACAATGGAGAATAAATGTCGACGGAGGATTTAACTATCCTTTTAGCTTTTGTGGTTGTTGTTGAACATTCTTATCATGAGTGTTTCTTCGCTAATGATTAAATCAAGGTTGTGCTGTCACAATAAGCTTCCTCTTTAGGTCGGCTTCATTCGCTCTGTATTTATTCTTCTACTGATGACAATGGTTCTTCTTGATCTCTGTTCTAAACTTGTTAAATAACATTACTGAAGGTTCACCTTGGCTATAGGTGCTTTAGGCGGATGGTCCTGTTGGACCCCGACATAACTAGATATTCTGCACTCTCAGGCTTTTGTATTGAATGTGGGTCAAGGAAGCCGGTTCGAAAATCATCTCTGCACAACAGATGCATGCAAAATGAGCATTTTTGTATTATTTAGTAAAAGATGATACATTTTGTCTGGAATGCTACAGCTGCATCTCCCACGGATGGCTGTGTTGTTCCCCTCCCTTTCTTTCAGCTCAGCTGACCACATGCTTGAGTTTACGCTTCTGTTTTCCTTGGTTTCGTAACATATCATATCTGATACATTTCTGCTTTCTCATACAGTATGTGCAGGCCATTTTAGCAAAACTGCAACAAAAAAATTTTTCAGAAACTTAATTGAACAAGACTTTTGACTCCATCTTCAACGGCTAATCTCAACTCTCAAGGGCTGAAAAATCCATATTGGCCGTTTCAAAGAGACCTACCTAAGCCCCCCCTCCATGTAATGCGATTGTTCATGTTTTCCTCTCCATTACTTGAGCTTCATAAAGAGGGCGGAGGCCGGATCCATTCCCATCAATCACTCCGTCCCATGGCACCCTACATTGGATATGAAAGCCTGTGCCATGCGTGGCGCTGGGGGGGGATGAGTATAATGGTGTACAAAAAAGCCTCATCTGCTTTGGGCTTAATATAATAGGGACATGGCAACCCAGGGGATGTAAACTATTGATGTTTTTACTGTAAAGGCCTGAGGCTGCTTGAGAATCTATGTAAGCGTGTGTATTGAACTTTGATGAGTCATAATCTAAATGCATGTTTCCATTTTAGATTAATGTCCACGTATAAGCCTATCAAAATGGAAATCAAGCCAATAGCGGAAGGTCTATAGCAAATAAACGCCTAAACTCAATCTTGCTTGAGGTAGTTATCCTGTCCCTTGTTTATTGCATAATGCAGTTAAGTGTTCGGTGGTGAAATATTTGTGTTTCTAAGGAAACGCAGCTCACATTTATCAGAATTACACAGGAATGAAAGCAATGCGCTTGTTTAATGCATGTTCCTGCATCTGTATCCTGACTTATTGTTCTTTCTTTGACTTTGAAAATGAATAATGGTGGGGATGTGGGGACACCATACTTGACTGACATTATGGGCTGATTTTATCAGTTGTACACTCGTAAAAGTATTTTCTCATGTTTAACCTGGTATTTGTCTATTGTTTATGTGCCTTATTTTCATGTGGCCACACGACTCCTATAAACCCACCCTGACCTGGCCAACAGAAGCATTAAAGTTGTTAGATATGATTAAATATTAGTTTTGGGTTGGACACCCAATGAACGTACATGTTAATGAAACATAAATTTGTGTATTTCAGCCACGGCCTCCAAACCGTCCCAAATCCAAGATGGGCTCGTCTCCATCCGCTGCTCCAGGCGGAGGAGTGAAGCTCTCGTCCAGTCGCAGTGCATCAAATGCCCGGCGTAGACGGACACGCTGCAGAAAATGCGAGGCCTGTACGCGCAAGGAGTGCGGGGAGTGCCATTTCTGCAAGGATATGAAAAAATTTGGAGGACCCGGCCGTATGAAGCAGTCCTGTATCATGAGACAGTGCATAGCGGTGAGTCTTCGTTTAGCTTAAGATCTAGATTAAGCCCAAAACTGGATGTCTTGAAATGCTCATCAATACTTTGTTTGCATTTTTAGCCCATTCTGCCTCACACCGCAGTGTGTTTGGTGTGCAGTGAAGCCGGAAAAGAAGACACTGTAGAAAATGAGGATGAAAAGATGAGCATGATGCTGATGGAATGCTCCATCTGCAATGAGATTGTCCATCCAGGATGTCTAAAGGTTGGTTTGTAAGAGCTAACCATAATGACAGACACAATATGTCTGGTAGAAAGGATAAGTTTCTTCCAAACAGAAAAACACTATGGTTTGTTTGCATAGGATAAGGATGCTGGCGGTGTTGTGAATGATGAATTGCCCAATTGCTGGGAGTGTCCGAAATGCAATAATGCCGGAATAACAGGGAAAGTAAGCATCAATTTCTTACATAATCGCACACTTAAAAACAAAGGCTTGGTTTTAAATGATGTCCACATTCAAAAGAAAGAAATCCTTGCGTATTAAGAGTTGGTAATTGTTAAAAACGTATCTTTTCTTTCTTTTCACCTTTCTCCAACAAAGCAAAAAAGGGGACCAGGTTTTAAGTATGCATCTAATCTTCCTGGCTCTCTCCTAAAAGAGCAACGAATGAACCGGGACATAAAGGAAGAACCAGACTCAAACATGTCTACAGAATCCAACACGTCCGCTGCTTCGCCTGTCACAAAAAAGACAGAACAAGAGGACAATGCTACCTGCAAATCAGAGGACACGTTTCAGAAACAAGTCCCTTCAGAAAGACTGAAAACCAGATTGGAAGTCAACCCGCTACGCAAGAAAAGGAAACTGTTTGACAAGGACTCAGATTCAGATACAAATATCAAGAGAAAGGTAGCGAGAAAATGAATAAGTAAAAGCAGATAAGAGATAAAATCATATTTTTGCCACACATGTATTTTGACCCTCTTTTAAATCCACAGAAGAAGAGTTCAAGGCCAACTGATCTGGCGACCTCAAAGGTCCAGCGACAAATCAAGACGGAGAAAGAGGATGGAGTGGAGTGTGATGTGCATAACGGACAGGAAGCTGAAAGGAGAGGCTTTCGATTCATTCCCTCGGAAGAAGAGGAAGGAGATGATGAGAGGGAGGAGGAAGAGGAAACCAAACAAAGGAAGAGTAGCAAAGAAGAGAGCAGGAAACTCCCTGCCAACCATTTGCGCAGGACATCGGCTGTACGAGAGAATGAACGAATGCAGGGCGGTTCTCCACGGGCTGGGCCCAGCAGGGACTCAGGTAATCGAAAACCTAGACGTAAACCTCGCTTACCCAACAAAGAACTGAGCAAGGAACTGAGTAAACAGCTCAACCAAGAGATCCAAAAGACAGAGGATCGGCTGGCCCATCAGAATGGTCAGACGGTGAAGCTAGAACCGGGTAGTGATGGAGAGGACCACAAGCCACTGAACAATGGCAGAAGTCACTTGAGAGACTGGCTGACGCCTAAACGTGAACAAAACAGATCCCAGCAAGATAAATCCCCAGTGAGCTGGATCAGAACCACGCCGACTCCTGTCATCAGGCCAACCCCTTGTTGCTCTCCACCAAAATGTGTTCAGATGGAGCGTCATGTGATTCGGCCCCCGCCAATCAGCCCACCGCCTGACAGACTACCTCTGGAAGATGGAAACAACCATGTCATGCAGAGAGAAGTTTGGATGGGGGTTTTCAGTCACCTAATGCACAGAGACCTGTGTGTGTGCATGCAGGTGTGCAAGACTTGGAACAGATGGTACGTCATTGCCTTGTTAAAAAAGATACTGTTAACATGTTGTGCTTTTGCTAATATTGGTCTAATATTGAGTTTTAAGTTTAACTCCAGACAAATGAAATCATAATTGTTTCTGCAAAAAGGCTATTTGGAAGAATGTTGATAAAAGAACAGAAGTACCTAACAACTTGCACTGGTTTTATATTCAAACAATTTAAGTATGTGATTATCACCATTGATGGCAACATTCTTCAAAATATCTTCTTTCAGGTGAACCAACCCTATAAAAAAAACTTGGGCCCCCTAAAAAAATTTTTTTTGGTGAAACAATATACACTCAAACCATAACTACATTTTAAAGCTTTCAAATAAATCAAAATAAACTGTTTACATTTTGTGTATATGTAAGTTAAAAAATATTCTGATTAAGTCTGATATTTAACCAAATATTGAATTTGTTAAATATGTTTTAGATTGCATGCAAATTATAGTATTAGCTCAGACAGGGCTGATTTTTTCTACTTCCCCGTCAGGTGTTGTGATAAAAGACTATGGACTAAGATTGATCTTAACCGATGCAAGTCCATCACGCCCCTCATGTTGAGCGGCATCATCCGCAGACAGCCCGTCTCTCTGGACCTTAGCTGGACCAACATCTCCAAGAAACAGCTCAGCTGGCTTATTAACAGATTGCCTGGTATGTATAACTTTAAAAAGCCGTCTCATATGTTCCACACGCTCACGTCATGTGAGATATTTACTCGTGTTGGCATCTTGGTAGGTCTGAGGGTTCTTCTCCTGGCAGGGTGCTCATGGGCAGCCGTTTCGGCTTTATGCACATCCAGCTGTCCTTTGCTACGAACTCTAGATGTGCAGTGGGTAGAGGGACTTAAAGACAACCAAATAAGAGACTTACTTTCCCCTACAACAGACAACAGACCAGGTGCAAAACAAAAGCATGCATTATTGTGTTTGACACCCTCATGTATTAGCAGTATGCTGTACTTTAACATTTCTTTCATTATCTCGTGTCTCAGGTCAACTAGACAGTAGGAGTAAACTAAGGAACGTGGAGGATCTCTGTCTAGCTGGTCTGGACATCACAGACTCGTCGCTGAAGCTCTTAATAAAACATATGCCCTCGCTGTCCCAACTGGACCTCAGTTACTGTAATCACATTAATGACCAGAGCGTCAACATCCTTACGGCAGCTGGCACAACGACCAGAGATTCTCTCACACATATAAACCTGTCAGGTAAGAAATAATACCATTCTTAATGTATAGACTACTTAAAGTGATAGTTCAGCCAAAATGAAAATTCGGTCTTCATTTACTCACCCACTTGTCATTTGAAATTTGTATGACTTACCAAAAGAAGATATTTTGAAAATGTTGTTCACTTGCATTTTGTGTTGATGCAGTAGAAGTGAAAGAGTGCCACCCATCGGCTACCACTTCTTCACAATATCCTCTTTTGTGTTCTATGGAAGAAAGTCATGCAGGTTTAAGTTACAAGAGGATGAGAAAATGATGACAATTCTTATTTTCTATCACTTTAAAAGGCCACCAAGTGTGCATTACGACAATTGTCTGTGTAAAACTTGTAATATAATAGACTTTTACCTAATAGACCTCTTTCTTCTCTCCAGTTTGTAACAGGGTTACAGACATGTCTCTAACATACTTCAAACGCTGCGGAAACATTTGTCACATCGACCTGCGCGACTGCAAACAAGTGACCAAAGAGGGTTGCGAGCAGTTCATCGCAGAGATGTCCGTCAGCGTACAGTTTAAACTGATCGAAGAAAAACTACTGAGCAAACTGAGCTAGTGAACAAAACCACTGACTTCCAACCCAGGGAACGAACGAGTTTTTCATTTTCTACACTTTTCCTCAACACAGGATGCTTGACCACAACAAGAGACTTACCTGAAAACCAGCAAGTGAAAAGACTTCATACCCGAACTCATGTACGAGTTCTGTACATGAAATGTAGTCATCTTGTGTGCCCATTTCAGCTCTTTTTGTTTATGTTGTGCTGACATTTTTAAGTTTACAAGGCTCATCAAGAAGAATGTGCCAACGTTAAAGTGGCGCTGAATGGCATGTTTACCCATTATTTTGCAAAATTTTATATAAAAAAGGCGTGGATTCCCACTCGCAGTGTCAAAGCTGTTTATTTTCTTTATTGGAAAAGAATAATGTAAGCATGTGCTTTTTGTTACCATGCAAACGTTAAGCATCATGCAGTATTAATTTTTGTATCAGAATGGATTTCACTCTTTATGTGCACTATTAAATGCACACGTATACATATATAGATTTATTGACAGTATTACGTCAGTACCAAGTACAAAGTTTATTTTTTTCTACGCAGTAGGAAAATAAGATTCATACTCTAGATGTGAAGATGTTTTGTAATGTTAATTTAAGTTGTGACGTCATCTAATGTTGTCTTGCTGGTACTTCTTTTTTTTCATACAACCTTATGACTCTGGCTTCCTTTGTTTGTATATTTCTGGGGGGAAAATGCATATTTGCACTGTTTTATCTTAATAAATAGATATTTTTTCCAGCGTTTGAGATTATCCTGACTGTCGTCACGTGTGATGCCCACTTCCGCTGGTTTTACGAGTTGAAATTAATAATTAAATATGAAATAATTAAATATTTATTGGTCAAAATGAAAAATTGAGTAACAATAAATAAAACGGCAGGCCTATATTTAAAAAAAGTATATATTTTAATCCATCACAGGAATTGAAAATAACGTTTTCCCGCTTTAGTAATCTACCTCATTGTGTAAAATTCAAACACTACGAAATTAAACGTTACATGTACGATTGACAACTCTGTTGATATTCCAATTAAGACAGCAGTAATCTACAAACATTGAGTATCTCCCATAATTTACACAAGTAATATTTAATAATATTAATGATTTCTTCAGGTTTGTTGTCACGTGACTATCCCGCCTGTGCTCGGTCACTAGGCACGCACTCCTGCACTGCCTCTAGAGGGCGCGGATGAGCGTTTTAATATTTGCGACATAAAAACGTCACTTTTAAACAACCTTAAAACAACCTTAGAGTTTAAATTAGGGTGAAAATATTGTTAGTTCAAGATACCATATTTTATTAAACTTCATAAATCATCTTTGAATTACCAAAATAAAAAGTTCAACATTCCAAAATACAAAGACCGGACCCCAAAACATCCTCGAGCGTTCAGTTGAAGTAATTTCTCAAGTGTGACGTCCATCGTCTGCTCGGTTAGAATAATGCCAACTGTACGTGACATCTTTTAGAGATAGCAGCATTAAAAACATCCGTGTGTGCACAGTGTCAGTGTTGGGTACACAGATGTGGAGCTGTTTCGACACATAAAGAACACTATCAGTTCCAGTTTTTTCATTTTGAAAAGATAAGCAATGCGGTTTACATCCTGGAATGCTGAAAGGGGGAACAAACAACGGGTCACTATATCAATGTTGTCAATTTCACTTTCTCACATGTCATGTGATCATACAATGTTCCTTTATAGTTGTCTTCTAGGCAATATCACAGATAGAAATTGTACAGAATTCACAGCAGAACAATGGGCATCTAGACTAATTCTATCTTCTTATCGTTTTAAAAATATATAGAACGATAAAGGAAACAAACGTTGCATCGAACCAGGGAAAATCTGTCATCACGGTCAAAAGGAATAGAAAAACGTCGATAAATAAATCCATGTAGCACCGCGTGTGGAAATCATTGGAAACATATTTTGCTCTTACACCAAAGGATGTTTGTTTGGTATTGCTTGAGATGAAGAACATTCAGGTTTGATTTTTTGACTTAATGTCGTGTCTGTTAATGTGAGATCAATTAAAGGTGCGCAAAGTAATTTTCCACTTACAAAAAGTTTTATATCGATGAATATCAAAATAGCAACTCATATTGGAGACTATTTGTGTAACGCCTTATGAGGTATCATGAAGAAAACTGTCTATAATGGCATTGATGAATAAATGATTTGCCACTGTCAGTTATTCAAAAAGATGAATAAATGTTTGCCAAACTAAAAAATTACTTTGTGCACCTTATAGTGTCCTATCCACACAACACAACATAGACAGACTAACCACACACCTCATGTTATACAGGTACATGTTGGTTTCAGAATCGAGGTTCTGGTAATGAGCTACATAATGGCAGATGCTGGATTTCAGTGACTTTTCTTCAAGATTTAAAGTCACCGTATCTGCAGAGAACTTCACTGCTGGTCTTCTGTGTCACGTATGTTAAACTGATGCGTGGCAAGCGTATAAATACAAGAAAAGAACACAATAACAGCACATCCACAAGCCATTTCTACTTTGGCACCTATGTTCCCCCTTCACGGCATTGGTCTTCAGTGTTGCTACGACAACATGCATCTTAACGGCAATCGGCTTCTCCACACGCACGCGTAAAGAATTCTAATATTGCACATACGATATGACATTTGCAAACGTTTACGGGAATGTAAACTATTTCATCTTTATTCATCTAAGATCCATCTTCCCTGGGTTAGTAAGCACAGAATTTTTCAAAGCATAAGTGTCAACGAAATCAAACGGGCAGCAGATAAAGGTCACACTCTGAACAGCTCAGGTGTACGCCGTACAGGTTTCCTCTTCTTTTTTTAGCTAAAGGGGCGGTCACGTGTTCAGTCATCACCCCATGCTAGTATGTCCATGTGTTGGTGTTCCAGTAACGCCGGCGTTATGACTTAAAGACGTGTACTGCCCTCACCACGTACTGCCTGCAGATGGGGCACTCGCTCATCCTCTTGCCGCACTTGGTGCAGGTGACCATGTGACCGCACTCCAGCAGGACGCAGTCTATCACTGCATCCATGCAGATACGACACAGGTTCTCATCAACGCCGCCCAGCTGAGCCGTTTGCACACCATCTGCAAGTCAATAAAAGACAAAAGCAGCTTAATATCCTGTTAGCTTATGCTGGTCATTTGTTGAGATGATTTGTGTTTACATAAGGAGATATTATCATGCATGATCACATGAGTAATAACAAAGTTTAGGTGATGCCACTTGAAACTTGAGGCAGTATAAATGCTATCGATCAACTTTAATTTCCATTACAAATGTTTTGTAGCAGTGCTTCAGGTTCGATAACTCTACCCAAAGCATTTGTGTATCAAGTGGATCAATATAGTGATTTATTTTCAGCATGTTTACAAGTTCTTTATACTGGAAATAAACAGGCCTGTGCATCTTCAGTTTAAAAGTGTTGCAAAACGTATTGAATTAACAAGTTCCTTGTCTTAAAAGATGTACATTTTAGATCCCTTGCACAGTAAAATATTTCTACATTTTGCGTTTAAACTACATCTTGCCGATATTTTCTTATTCTTGAATCCATTACAATTTCTTACTATAATTGTTTTTCCGCATATGTTTTTAAATATATAATT